>JBBDGP010003610.1:0-158942 GCA_037952835.1 Lithobates septentrionalis
AGTCTCCCCTCCCCCAGTGATCAGACTGTACATTGTAACTTTGTAGAAGGAGGAGAAGGCATTTCCTCAGTCTCCCCTCCCCCAGTGATCAGACTGTACATTGTAACTTTGTAGATGGGAGGAGGAAGCATTTCCTCAGTCTCCCCTTCCCCAGTGATCAGATTATACATTGTAACTTTGTAGAAGGAGGAGGAAGCATTTCCTTAGTCTCCCCTCCCTCCCCCAGTGATCAGACTGTACATTGTAAGTTTGTAGAAGGAGGAGGAAGCATGTCCTCAGTCTCCCCTCCCCCAGTGATCAGACTGTACATTGTAACTTCGTAGCAAGTCACGGCGAGAGGCTGCAGCAAGGGCTGATGTGTGTCAGACATTTGTAAACACACCTAAGAACTGCACCAGGATTTACATGATTATGTCTTCTGTGATCCAGCATCTCAGTCCAGGAAGTAGATGGTGACCGTGGATGATGCCTGAACAAAGGTGGCGCCGTCATTCTGGAGAGACAAGCTGGTGATGAATGCTTTGTCAGGGGGAGTCTTGTGATCTGTGAGGGAATGCACACGTGGACGGGTCACCCTGACACATGACTTAGTATACACGTCGCCTTTAATAAACACATCTGATGAGGGGTCCAAGTGATGTCTTATCATCCACAGTAGAAGTATACACGTCGCCTTTAATAAACACATCTGATGAGGGGTCCAAGTGATGTCTTATCATCCACAGTAGACATAGAACGGAAATCACTTATAAGATATAAAACCAATAAAGATCCGAGTGACGGGAAGAATAACGCAACGCGTGCTGAACGGCGACCTTGAGATGCAGCTAAGAAATCCGGCGCCCGGGTTGGGACCTTGACAGGTGTGCGCCATTATCAGTGCGATGAGTGAAGGAGGAAGACGCAGCCAGCGGGGCGCTCGGGCCTTTCCACGCTGTCTGCCCTCACCTCCGGTGTCGCACACGCTGAGCCAAATACATGTTTGATAGTCCGCGGCGGGGAGGTGTTGCGGCGTGCAGGACGCGTTTCAATAACACGAGCCGTTCCTGTGGTGGTCTTTGGCAGACGCAGATGGTCAGAGGGCAGCAGAGCGGCGGGGGGCTCTGCGAAGGCCGGCACTGACAGAATTCTGGAGGAGATGAAGGAGGGCGAAGGATCCGCCGAGCGCCGACGATGCCGTCTCCTCGCTATAGAGGTTCAAAGGGGGTGTCCGGCCTTTAACGTGTTTTTTGCAAAGAAAGGCGACCACGTTTAAACATGGTGCTGCACATGTGTTCAGTTATGACACAGGCCATTTGATGGATTGACAGTTTGGTTGAGAGCAAAAGCAAATGTGACAGTTAGCAATCCCGGCATGCCAGCAATGTAACAGGTTTTTCTTTTAAACCGTTAAATTGGATTTAGTTCCACTTTAAGGCAGCCCATTGATGTATTAAGCTGCCATGAAGTGCACTTAAGGCATGCTAAAGTGTCCCCTCAGTCAATGTTGTCAAATGTAATTTTAGCATGCCTGATAGGGAAATTGCATATTTCATATTTCTTATTGCGGTTGGCCTCACAAATATCTTAAGTTGTAGATAATAATATGGCTCCTCTCCCTCTCCTCTATTCTCTCTCTCTCCCCTCTCCCCTCCTTCCTCTCCTTCTCTCCTCCTTTCTCTCCTCCTTCCTCTCCTCCTTCCTCTCTTCCTTTCTCTTTTCCTCTCCTTCCTCCCTTCTTTCCTCTCCTCCTTCCTCTCTTCCTTCCTCTCCTCCTTCCTCTCTTCCTTCCTCTCCTTCTTCCTCTCTTCCTTCCTCTCCTCCTTCCTCTCTTCCTTCCTCTCCTCCTTCCTCTCCTCTCCTCCCTTCCTCTCCTTGTTCCTCTCCTCCTTCCTCTCTTCATTCCTCTCTTCCTTCCTCTCCTCCTTCCTCTCCTCCTTCCTCTCCTCCTTCCTCTCCTCCTTTCTCTTTCCTCTCCTCCTTTCTCTCTTCCTTCCTCTCCTCCTTCCTCTCCTCCTTCCTCTCTTCCTTCCTCTCCTCCTTCCTCTCCTCCTTCCTCTCTTCCTTCCTCTCCTCCTTCCTCTCCTCCTTCTCTTCCTCTCCTCCTTTCTCTCTTCCTTCCTCTCCTCCTTCCTCTCCTCCTTCCTCTCCTCCTTCCTCTCCTCCTTCCTCCTTCCTCTCCTCCTTTCTCTTTCCTCTCCTCCTTTCTCTCTTCCTTCCTCTCCTCCTTCCTCTCCTCCTTCCTCTCTTCCTTCCTCTCCTCCTTCCTCTCCTCCTTTCTCTTTCCTCTCCTTCCTCTCTTCCTTCCTCTCCTCCTTCCTCTCTTCCTTCCTCTCCTCCTTCCTCTCTTCCTTCCTCTCCTCCTTCCTCTCTTCCTTCCTCCCTTCCTCTCCTTGTTCCTCTCCTCCTTCCTCTCTTCATTCCTCTCCTCCTTCCTCTCTTCCTTCCTCTCCTCCTTCCTCTCTTCCTTCCTCTCCTCCTTCCTCTCCTCCTTCCTCTCCTCCTTCCTCCTTCCTCTCCTCCTTTCTCTTTCCTCTCCTCCTTTCTCTCTTCCTTCCTCTCCTCCTTCCTCTCCTCCTTCCTCTCTTCCTTCCTCTCCTCCTTCCTCTCCTCCTTCCTCTCCTCCTTTCTCTTTCCTCTCCTCCTTTCTCTCTTCCTTCCTCTCCTCCTTCCTCTCCTCCTTTCTCTCTTCCTTCCTCTCCTCATTTCTCTCCTCCTTTCTCTCTTCCTTTCTCTCCTCCTTTCTCTCCTCCTTCTCCTCCTTTCTCTCCTCCTTCCCCTCCTCCTTTCTCTCCACCTTTCTCTCCTCCTTCCTCTCCTCCTTCCTCTCCTCCTTCCTCTCTTCCTTCCTCTCCTTCTTCCTCACTTTCTTCCTTCCTCTCCTCCTTCCTCTCTTTCTTCCTTCCTCTCCTCCTTTCTCTAATCTTCCTCTCCCTCTTCCTTTCCCCCTCCCTCTTTCTCTCCCCTTCCCCCTCCCTCTGCCTCTTCCTATCCCCCTCCCCCTTCCTCTGCCTTTCTCTCCCCCCTCTCTATTCTGCTTTGTCTTGCTCTCCTACCTCCTCTCCTCCTTCCTCTCCCCTTTACTCTACTCCTTACTCAGGCTTCCTCTCCCTCTCATCCTCCCTCTCCCCCCCTCCCTCTTTCTCTCCCACTCCCTCTTCATCTCGCTTTTCCTTTCCCTTCCTCCAACCCTCTTCCTCCTTATTTTTCTCTGCCTCTTCCCCTTCCTCTCACTCTGCCACTCCCTCTCAACCCTCCTTTTTACTCTCTCCCTCCTTCTTTCTTTCTTTCTTTCTTTCCCCTTCCTCCGCACTCTTCTCCCCCCCCCCCCCCTTTTCCTCTTGCTCTTCCTCTCCCCCTCCTTTTTCCTCTTCCTCTCCTTCTCCCCTCCCTCTCTTCACTGCACTCAGCGCAGGTTGGGTCTATGACAACCTAGGCTCAGTGGAAGGCAGTTAAATGACTGAGGACATCTAGTGGCTGATAGCAAATACCGCAGGGGAGAGCTCTGAATTAAAGGTGAGTATTGCAGCAAATGTAATCTCTTTTATGTTTTTAATCGCTTTTATGTTTTTATTAATATAGGACTGTTACATTTTATTTATTTATTTTTAAGCGCTTTTGTAACTTGATGAATTGTGGCCAATGCTGTTGAAGCCACCTGAATGCGTGTGATTAGACTCAGTCCGTTGTACACAGGCCTTGCTGGGATGTCCTATTACAAAGCCCAGCAGAGTTGCACACTGAGAGTTCTGGCTGCTCCCCATATTAAATGTCTATTTTCACAAGAAGACGGCAGATTATAAACCTGCAAGTAGTTCAAATAAAAGCTGACCTTAATCTATTGTGTTTTCCCCTTAAAGATGTAAAGGACGTATTTGTACCGTTAGTTACGTCTGCAGCCGAAGAAAGGATCTGAAGGGGGGTTAATAAATCATGAATCAGGTGACTGTGACATTGTGTCCTGATGACAATAGGACCAGCAGCATTCCCCCCGCCCTGTAATCCCAGCGTCAATATTAATTAGAGGCAGCTCCGGGGAGGACATAATAAAAGGAGGTATCGGAATAATGGCTGGGAATTAAACGACTCATTTATCTGGAGGGGAAGTCAGGCGAGCGAGAGATTCTCCCTGACAGGCAATTGGCGTTGCTTGCTAAAACAGCTCGCTAAATCAACTGCCCTCCCATGGGCCAGTCAGCTTATAGGGCCGGGTGGCCGTAGCTTTACCAGTCTTTTTCTTAACCCCTCTTCTGCCAGGACGGTCATTGCATTAGATTGGACCATGCCTCTAAATAGCAGGGCCGCCTTTTTAGTGTGCCCCCTTCCTTTGCAAAATTTACATGAGAGAATTTTTTAAATAGTGTTTCAGCAAAGAGAGGGGGTCTGAACTAAACATGGAGCATCGCATGGGGCATAAGTTCCATATAAATATAGCCTGAAACAGGGGGGGGGGGGGGGGGGGTCAGCAGCCAGTTAATTAGCTGTTTATTGTATCAGTGTGCTGGGTAGTTTGTGTTTTTGTTCTACTTGGGGGCAGGAAATGTGCATTATATACTCCTGACCCCTGCTATGTGCATTACATACTCCTGACCCCTGCTCTGTGCGTTACATACTACTGACCCCTGCTCTGTGCGTTACATACTCCTGACCCCTGCTCTGTGCGTTACATACTCCTGACCCCTGCTCTGTGCATTACATACTACTGACCCCTTTTCTGTGCGTTACAAATTCCTGACCCCTGCTCTGTGCGTTACATACTACTGACCCCTGCTGTTTGCGTTACATACTCCTGACCCCTGCTCTGTGCATTACATACTACTGACCCCTGCTCTGTGCATTACATACTACTGACCCCTGCTCTGTGCATTACATACTCCTGACCCCTGCTCTGTGCATTACATACTACTGACCCCTTCTCTGTGCGTTACATATTCCTGACCCCTGCTCTGTGCGTTACATACTACTGAGCCCTGCTGTGTGCGTTACATACTCCTGACCCCTGCTCTGTGCATTACATACTACTGACCCCTGCTCTGTGCATTACATACTACTAACCCCTGCTCTGTGCGTTACATACTACTGACCCCAGCTCTGCATTACTTACTCCTGGCCACTGCACTCTGCATTCC
The DNA here is from genome assembly GCA_037952835.1 of Lithobates septentrionalis. Lineage (NCBI taxonomy): Eukaryota > Metazoa > Chordata > Amphibia > Anura > Ranidae > Lithobates > Lithobates septentrionalis. Next base: position 5,109 of record JBBDGP010003610.1, read on the forward strand.
ATACTAGTAACCTCCTAACTCTGCGTTACTTACTCCTGCACTTTGCACTACATGCTACTGACCTCAGAACTCTGTGACACATCCAGTTGACATCTGAACTCTTCGTTACTTACTCTTGCACTGTCCATTACTGTTGACCCCTGAAATGTGCATTTCATACTACTGACCACTGAACTCTGCGCTACTTACGCCTGTTCTCTGAACTGTGCGTTACTCACTCCTGACTCCTGCTCTGTGCATTACTTACGACTGATCTTTGCACCGTGTCTTACATACTAATGACCACTGAACTTCATGTTACTTACTCCTGACCTCTAAACTCTATGTTACATATTACTGACCTCAAAACTCTGCTTTACTCACTCCTGACTCTTGTGCTGTGGTTACTCTTAAATCCTGCGCTGTGCATTACATAATACTGACCATTGAACTCTGGGTTATTACTCCTGACCCCAGCACTGAGTGTTGCTCCTGATTCCTGCAGTGTGCATTACTCCTGATTCCTGCAGTGTGCATTACTCCTGATTCCTGCAGTGTGCATTCCTCCAGTGCATTACATAATACTGACCATTGAACTCTGGGTTATTACTCCTGACCCCAGCACTGGGCGTTACTCCTGATTCCTGCAGTGTGCGTTCCTCCTGATTCATGCACTGTGCATTACATAATACTGACCATTGAACTCTGGGTTATTACTCCTGACTCCTGCAGTGTGAGTTCCTCTTGATTCATGCACTCTGCGTTACACAATACTGACCATTGAACTCTGAGTTATTACTCCTGACCCCAGCACCGTGCGTTACTCCTGACTCCTGCAGTCTGAGTTCCTCTTGATTCATGCACTGTGCATTACATAATACTGACCATTGAACTCTGGGTTATTACTCCTGACTCCAGCACTGGGTGGTACTCCCGATTCCTGCACTGTGTGTCACTCCTGATTCATGCACAGTGGGTTACATACTCCTAACCCCTGCACTCTTTGTTGGTAACTTCCTACTCTTGCACTGTGCATCACATACTAGTATTCACCTCTGAACTCTTTGTATTATTGTATCCACTGTCACCAATACCTGGGGTTGTTAATGTATCCACTGACACCAATGCTGGGGGTTATTACTGCATGATTGACTTTAATGCTGGGTGTTATTACTGCGTCCACTGACCACCAATACTGGGGGTTATTATTGCATCCACTGTCACCAGTGCTGGAATTGTTTGCATTCACTGACACCAATGCTGGGGGATACATCCACCAATAGCAATACTCGGAATTTCTGTTGCTTATTTTACCACCACTTTCCCTTCAGTGTGCAGAGAAAAAAATTGCAGGACCGAAATTTTTTGGGCATGGGGTGCATTCATTTAAGTTGAATAGGCTGCCTAACATGATGTAATGTTCTTTGATAGACCTAAACGAGCTGCTATTGTGTGGCCTTCTGAAAATGTCCGGGGGGGGGGGGGGGACCTCTATAATTTTCAAGTTGACCACCCCTGCAGTAAATGATGCAGCTGTGTTGAAGTCATCGTCAGGCATCCAAATAATCCATCGGGGACCGATTCAGCGAGACTTTCATAGAGTTTCTGCAGGATTGCAGCCTCTTGTGTCCCCCTGCCGTTCTTTGTATTCCCCACCATGGTGGTGGAGATGGTCTCCCAGTAGATGTGGATGATGGAGTTGGGAACCAAAGGAACACAACAGCCTAAATTTTCCCAAACTCGAAGCCCTTCGGGGAGCCACCGGAAAGGACAAGCTGTGCCCAATGCATCAGTTTTAAAAGAACGACAGTGAATATGTAAAGATGATACATTGTCCTCCTTTGGTAGTCATTGTTTATGTAGAATTTACAATATATGACCTCCTCGTCCATTGATAGTCGGAGCGGTACGATAACACGGGAAATATATTCCACAAACGCCGTATTATCGTCTCTATCCTTGTCATTTGTCTTCTTACATTTCCATGGCTGAGATTCTCCCCATTTCTATCCCTTATCTCCCCCCCCCCCCCCCCCCCGGGACTGCCCCTCCCCCTGTTCCTCCGCCCGTCCGCCCCCCCCCCCCCCATCCCCCACCGCCATGGCACATACATTTCTATCCTGTCTCTGGCCCGGCTCTCCCTTCACACTCCATTTTTCTTCGTTGACGGCCCATCAGCTCGGTATCTCCCACCGCATCCAAGGCGCTCTCGAACCTTTGCGGGTACGTGACCTTCAGACGTGATGGCAATGTGTGGCTAGGAGGCCCGGACTCTGGGCTAATGCCTTCCTCTGTACATACTGGAAATGTTTAAGTATATGGAGCCTGCTGCAGTTTTGTACAGGACTGTGCGCGATACGCTGTGCTCGGTGTACCCCGTTCATATGTAAGTTCACTTTTCGCTATCTATATACAGTATATAAACAATAGCAAGTCCAAGTTGGGGGAGGGGGTGGGGGGCTGTGTAAAATCTACACGAAAGCCGAATGCAAGGATTTGCAGATCTCATAAACTCAGATTTGTAGCCACAATAGGAAATAGAAAATATATCAAAATGTTTACATTGAGAAAATGGACCATTTTTAGAAAAAAAAAAAAATCAGGTCATTTTGAAACTGATGGCAGCAACACATCTCAAAAAAGTTGGGACAGGGCAGTAAAAAGCTGGCAAAGTAAGCGTTACTAACAAGGAAGAGCTGGAAGAACATTTTGCTAATTTGGTTCACTGGTTTAACCACTTCAGCCCCGAAAGGTTTTACCCCCTTCCTGACCAGAGCACTTTTTACAATTCGGCACTGCGTCGCTTTAACTGCTAATTGCGCGGTCATGCAATGCTGTACCCAAACGAAATTTGCGTCCTTTTCTTCCCACAAATAGAGCTTTCTTTTGATGGTATTTGATCACCTCTGCCGTTTTTATTTTTTGCGCTATACACCGGAAAAAGACCGAAAATTTTGAAAAAAAATGATATTTTCTACTTTTTGTTCTAAAAAAAATCCAATGAACTCAATTTTAGTCATACATTTAGGCCAAAATGTATTCGGCCACATGTCTTTGGTAAAAAAAATGTCAATAAGTGTATATTTATTGGTTTGCGCAAAAGTTATAGCGCCTACAAACTAGGGTACATTTTCTGGAATTTACACAGCCTTTAATTTATGACTGCCTATGTCGTTTCTTGAGGTGCTAAAATGGCAGGGCAGTACAAAACCCCCACAAATGACCCCATTTTGGAAAGTAGACACCCCAAGGAATTTGCTGAGAGGCATGTTGAGCCCATTAAATATTCATTTTTTTTGTCCCAAGTGATTGAATAATGACAAAAAAAAAAAAATTACAAAAAGTTGTCACTAAATGATATATTGCTCACACAGGCCATGGGCATATGTGGAATTGCACCCCAAAATACATTTAGCTGCTTCTCCTGAGTATGGGGATACCACATGTGTGGGACTTTTTGGGGAGCCTAGCCGCGTACGGGGCCCCGAAAACCAATCACTGCCTTCAGGATTTCTAAGGGCGTACATTTTTGATTTTACTCCTCACTGCCTATCACAGTTTCGGAGGCCATGGAATGCCAGGTGGCACAAACCCCCCCAAATGACCCCATTTTGGAAAGTAGACACCCCAAGCTATTTGCTGAGAGGCATGGTGAGTATTTTGCAGCTCTCATTTGTTTTTGAAAATAAAGGAAAGACGAGAAAAAAAAAAATTTTTTTTCTTTTTTCATTTTTTAAAACTTTGTGACAAAAAGTGAGGTCTGCAAAATACTCACTATACCTCTCATCAAATAGCTTGGGGTGTCTACTTTCCAAAATGGGGTCATTTGGGGGGGTTTTTTGCCACCTGGGCATTCCATGGCCTCCGAAACTGTGATAGGCAGTGAAGAGTGAAATCAAAAATTTACGGCCTTAGAAATCCTGAAGGCGGTGCTTGGTTTTCGGGGTCCCGTACGCGGCTAGGCTCCCAAAAAGTCTCACACATGTGGTATCCCCGTACTCAGGAGAAGCAACAGAATGTATTTTGGGGTGTAATTTCACATATTCCCATGGCATTTTTGAGCAATATATCATTTAGTGACAACTTTGCGCAAAAAAAAATAAAAAAAAATTGTCTCTTTCCCGCAATTTGTGTCACAATATAAAATATTCCATGGACTCGACATGCCTCTCAGCAAATAGCTTGGGGTGTCTACTTTCCAAAATGGGGTCATTTGGGGGGGTTTTGAACTATCCTGGCATTTTATGCACAACATTTAGAAGCTTATGTCACACATCACCCACTCTTCTAACCACTTGAAGACAAAGCCCTTTCTGACACTTATTGTTTACATAAAAAAATAATTTTTTTTTGCAAGAAAATTACTTTGAACCCCCAAACATTATATTTTTTTTTAAAGCAAATGCCCTACAGATTAAAATGGTGGGTGTTTCATTTTTTTTTTTCACACAGTATTTGCGCAGCGATTTTTCAAACGCATTTTTTGGGGAAAAAACACACTTTTTTACATTTTAATGCACTAAAACACACTATATTGCCCAAATGTTTGATGAAATAAAAAAGATGATCTTAGGCCGAGTACATGGATACCAAACATGACATGCTTTAAAATTGCGCACAAACGTGCAGTGGCGACAAACTAAATACATTTTTAAAAGCCTTTAAAAGCCTTTACAGGTTACCACTTTAGATTTACAGAGGAGGTCTACTGCTAAAATTACTGCCCTCAATCTGACGTTCGCGGTGATACCTCACATGCATGGTGCAATTGCTGTTTACATTTGACGCCAGACCGACGCTTGCGTTCGCCTTAGCGCGAGAGCAGGGGGGACAGGGGTGCTTTTTTTTTTTTTTTTTTTCTTTATTATTTTTATTTTTTTATCTTATTTTTAAACTGTTCCTTTCATTTTTTTTTTTTTAAATCATTTTTATTGTTATCTCAGGGAATGTAAATATCCCCTATCATAGCAATAGGTAGTGACAGGTACTCTTTTTTGCAAAAATTGGGGTCTATTAGACCCTAGATTTCTCCTCTGCCCTCAAAGCATCTGACCACACCAAGATCGGTGTGATAAAATGCTTTCCCAATTTCCCAATGGCGCTGTTTACATCCGGCGAAATCTAAGTCATAAAATGCTCGTAGCTTCCGGTTTCTTAGGTCATAGAGATGTTTGGAGCCACTCTGGTCTCTGATCAGCTCTATGGTCAGCTGGCTGAATCACCGGCTGCATTTTCAGGTTCCCTGTTGAGACAGGAGAGCCAGAGAAAAACACGGAAGACTTGGGGGGGGGGCATTCCCTCCCACTGCTTGTAAAAGCAGTCTAGAGGCTAATTAGCCGCTAGGATTGCTTTTACATGAAAGCCGACCGCTGGCTGAAAAGAATGATACCAAGATGATACCTAAACCTGCAGGCATCATTCTGGTATAACCACTCAAAGTCGTGAATGGCGTACCTGAAGACAAAAAAATGGTTAACAATAAAGCACAGTAAACCGTAAGGTATAAAAAATTGCATACCTGAAAAGCAAACATGATAAAACATAATAACAATAAAACATTGCAGAATAGAATACAGTAAAAAAGAGCAGAACAATAGAGAGAATAGAGAGAGAGAGAACAATAAAACGACAACTATTTTTTTTTTTTTTATATTTTTGTATGTGTTTTTTTTTTTTTTTACACTTTTTTTTGTAACTAACTTTTATAACTGTAACCGGTTCCAGGTTCGGGTCTCTCAAAATGCGATGGCATCTTGGGAGACCCTGTGAAAGTGTGCCTAGTCTGTGGAATGCTGTACCCTACGCTAATACTCAACTAGTGCATGGTAGCGTTCAAAACATTCACCAATGCAAAGACCAGGATTGTCAGGACAGGAGGGACAATAATAGCGGGTGTCACGCCTATATCCGCGCTTGCTGCAGACACGAAATATTTTTTGGGGGGGTTTGTTGGGTAGGGGTACTCGGGAGGACATAAAGAAAATGCCTCTCATGCAGCCGACTGCATTTGGTTGGGGATGTGAATGGGGGAAGTACGGGCGCTGCAGAAGCGGTGGGTTCCCAATTAGGATTGGCGAATGCAGCAGGAAGGGCATTATGGGCACGACGGGCCTGTGTTTGTCTTTTTGGTGGCAGCGGGACACTACTTGAGCTTGCCACCTCACCAGCTTGAACTGCACTTATGGGACTCGCCACGTCACCAAGTGTTACTGCAGTGCTGGTTTGACTACGACCGGGGTGTACTAGGCCGCTGGTGCTTGCCAGTTCACCAAAACGCTACCAAAAAAACTGTTAGCGATCGCAGGGATCAGGCCTGACTCTGCGAACGCTGCAGTTATGCGTTTAGTGTTTTGTAAGTGTCAGTGATCGATCGATACTGCACTTGGGTGGGCTGGGCTGGGCCGGGCGGAGGGGCAAAACGCAGGTGCTAGCAGGTATCTGGGCTGATCCCGCTAACACTGCGTTTGTGGGAACCCTAAACTGCTGGGGACGCTAGTATAGATCTGATCGGATCAGATATTGATCCGATCAGATACTATACCACTAAGGGAGGTGTACGCTGCGTGGGTGTTAGTGCTACTGGCGCTAATCTGACGCTGCCTGGGGCTGGTGCTTGCCAGTTCACCAAAACGCTACCAAAAAAACTGTTAGCGATCGCAGGGATCAGGCCTGACTCTGTGAATGCTGCAGTTATGCGGTTAGTGTTTTGTAAGTGACAGTGATCGATCGATACTGCACTTGGGTGGGCTGGGCTGGGCCGGGCGGAGGGGAAAAACGCAGGTGCTAGCAGGTATCTGTGCTGATCCCGCTAACACTGCCTGTTTGGGAACCCTAAACTGCTGGGGACGCTAGTATAGATCTGATCGGATCAGATATTGATCCGTACAGATACTATACCACTAAGGGAGGTGTACGGTGCGTGCGTGGGTGTTAGCGGTACTGGCGCTAACCTGACGCTGCCTGGGGCTGGTGCTTGCCAGTTCACCAAAACGCTACCAAGAAAACTGTTAGCGATCGCAGGGATCAGGCCTGACTCTGCGAACGCTGCAGTTATGCGTTTAGTGTTCTGTAAGTGACAGTGATCGATCGATCGATACTGCACTTGGGTGGGCTGGGCCGGGCCGGGCGGAGGGGCAAAACGCAGGTGCTAGCGGGTATCTGGGCTGATCCCGCTAACACTGCGTTTTTGGGAACCCTAAACTGCTGGGGACGCTAGTATAGATCTGATCGGATCAGATATTGATCCGTACAGATACTATACCACTAAGGGAGGCGCATGCTGCGTGCGTGGGTGTTAGCGGTACTGGCCCTAATCTGACGCTGCCTGGGGCGATGCATATCACCGCCGGGCGATCAGGGGGCTAAACCTTTATTCGGTAATAAACGGCAGGTGCCCTGACACTATAAAAAATAAACGAACTAACCAGCGTCACCCCTAACGGTTATACGGTGATCAGTGGTGAAAGGGTTAACTAGGGGGCAAGCAAGGGGTTAAAACATTTATTAGGCAGTATATGGGGGTCCCTGACGCTATAAAACGCTGACGGCGAACCTAATTATTTACCTCCCTAACTAGCGTCACCAGCGACACTAATACAGCGATCAGAAAAATGATCGCTTAGTGACACTGGTGACGGGGGGTGATCAAGGGGTTAAAACTTTATTAGGGGGGTTAGGGGGGTACCCTAGACCTAAAGGGGGGGTAATACTCACTGCCCTAACACTGTAACTGTCACAAACTGACACTATGCAGTAATCAGAAATAAAAAAAAAAATACTGCTGGTGTCAGTTTGTGACAGGGGGGGATCAGGGGGCGATCGGGGGGGATCGGGGGTGTAAAGTATGCCTGGCATGTTCTACGGTGTGTGTTTGTGTTGTGTGCACTTACTTGTCTTCTCTCCTCGGCGCTGGGACGGAAACTGCCAGACCGAGGAGAGATGACATCACATCCTCTGCCTGTGTGAAACTACACACAGGCAGAGGAGGATTCCCATTGGCTGGGAGCGATCGCGAGGGGGGGGGCCACGATCGGATGGTCTCCCCCTCGCCTCCCAACGCTCCCGGTGCAAAGCCGACCGCCGCTGGCACCGGGGGGGGGGTCCGATCGGACCCCCTGCCCGCGGGAGGCAGATCACGTATGGGAACGTGATTCTGCCTGCCCGTGCCATTCTGCCGCAGTATATCTGCGTTAGGCGGTCGGCAAGTGGTAACAGCTCAGTAACATGATTGGGTATAAGAAAAGAGCATCTTAGAGAGTCAGAGTGACCAGTTGCTGGAGATTTGGGAGAGGAATGCTGTCCCATTCTTGGCTGATATAAGATTCTACCTGCTCAATAGTCCTGTCTTCTTTGTTGTATTTCCAACAGTTGAAAGGTCTGCACTGCAGGCAGGCCAGTTAAGCCCCAGGACTCTTCTACTAGGAAGTCATTTTGTCATAGATGCAGTATGCGGTTTAGCATTGTTCTGCTGAAGCATGCAAGACCTTTGCTGAAAAGACGTTGTCTGGATTGGAGGATATGTTTCTCTAAAGTCTGGCTATATATTTCATAATTGATGGTGCTTTCCCAGATGTGCAAGCATCCCATTTCATACGCACTAATGCCCCCCCATACCCTCAGAGATGCCGGCTTTTGAACTGAGCGCTGATGACAAGCCTGTCATTGCCATATTTAGTCCGGGGGGCGCGGCGTCCATGGTTACCAAAAAAGAATGTCAAATTTCCATGAATCCAACCACAGAGCAGTTTTCCACTTTGCCACAGACCATTTATAATGAGCTTTGGTCCAAAAAAACAGTTTTCCACTTTGCTACAGACCATTTTAAATGATCTTTGGTTCAGAGAAGACTGTGGCACTTCTGGATCATGTTTAGATCTGGCTTCTTCTTTCCACGATAGAGCTTTCTCTTACATTTCTGGATGGCAAAGGCGAGCTGTGTTCACAGAAAGTTATTTGTGGAAGTATTCCTGAGCCCATGCAGTGATGTCCATCACACAGTCATGTCTGTTTATAATGCAGTGCCATCTGAGGGCCCGAGGATCACCGCCATCCATTATTGGGTTTCGGCCTTGTCCCTTCCACATAGAGATTTCTCCAGATTCTCAGAATCTTTTGATGATATTATGCACTGTAGATGATGATATATTTAAAGTCTTTGCAGTTTTGCATAGAGGAACATTATTCTGAAATTGTTCGGCAATTTTTAGAAGCAGCTTTTCACAGACTGGTGACCCTCTGCCCATCTTTACTTCTGAGACACTCTTACTCTCTAAGATGCTCTTTTTATACCCAATCATGTTACTCGCCTGTCAACAACTAACCTAATCAGTTGCAAAATGTTCTTTCAGCTCTTCCTTGTCAGTACCACTTGCCTTGCCAGCTTTTTGTTGAACTGTCCCAACTTTTTTGAGACGTGTTGCTGCTATAAATTTTTTTTTTCTTAACCACTTCCTACTTCCCACAATAGGCAGGGCAGGAGCTTTCCAGTCATGGGTGAGTGTCCTCCAGGAGCATGCCCCAGCAGCACGATCTGTCACCCGCTGTGTCCACTGGACAGTCAGATCTTTGTACCAGGCCAGCCCTGCTACCATGTGATCGATGTGACCAGTAGTACACAATGGCTTTCATTCATAGCCATTGATTGGGTACTATTGTGATCTCTGTGATTGGTCACAGTGATCACATGGTACAGGGGCCAATCACAGCTTTCACAATGGCACATGAATGGATGCCATTCACAAATACATAGCTTCCAACTGTCCCTGATTTTGAGGGACTTTCCCTGATTTGGAAAGTCCCTCTTTCCTCCTCATGTGTCCCTCAATTTGGTCTGATCTATATAGTTGTATATAAAATGCACTTTTTATCTTTCAAAAAGTGTTTCCCAGGGCTAAACAATTCATCCAAATTCTAAATTGCTGCATTTGTAATTTCAAAAGCCAATTTAAAGTTATAGTAGTGGTAAAAAAAAAAAAACACTTTTGGGGTTAATTAACCAGTTTTTCGGTAACATTCTTCTTGGAGGGGGCACGGCGGGGGGCGTGTCTCTCGTTTCCATCTTAAAAAGTTGGGAGGTATGCAAAAATAATTGCTTAGAACAAATCCTGATCACTTCCCAGGGCAGTACAGTGTCACAATGGTAATACTGCACCGCTCTGGTCGCAGTATGTACATTTAAAAAAAAAAAAAGAATAGAAATTAGTAAATAAAAAAAATTAAAAAGTTTCCTTTTTTTTTCTAATTATTATTTTTTTATTTATTTTTACATACTGTCACCAGTCAGTGTCCCTGATCACCTCCACAACAGTTATATGATGACGTTTGTACTGCACTGGTGACAGTATGTAAAAACAATGCGAAAAAAAAAAACACATTTTATTTAATTTCCTAATTTTCCCAAAAATTGTGGCAAAAAATTTTCAGCTTCAAAAACTGGCCATGCCTTGCCAATGCCACGCCCATACTGTCTATCTATCTATATATATCTCTATCTATCTATCTATAAATATATATATATATATATATATATATATATATATATATATATATATATATATATATATATATATATATATATATAGTATATATACAGTAAATATCCCATAGTTTGTAGACTCGTGATAATAAAAATATACACTGATTTGGGTTATTTTCACAAAAAAAATGTAGCAGAATACATTTTGGCCTAAATTTATGAAGAAAGATCATTTATTTGCAAAATTATATAACAGAAAAGAAAGAACAACATTTTTGGTATTTTTTAATTTAAAAAAAATCCAGTGGTGATTAAATACCACCAAAACGAAGCTCTGATCTGTCTAAAAAAAATAAAATAAAATATTATAAAAATTCAATGTGTGTTGCATGACTGAGTAAATGTCATTCAAAGTGTGACAGCGCTGAAAGCTGAAAATTGGTGAGGGCAAGTAGGGGGGTAAAAGTGCCCGGTATTGAAGTGGTTTAAAATGGTCCATTTTCTCACTTTAAGCGTTTGATTTTTTTTCTATTTTCTGTTGTGAATTAAATCCGGGTTTATGAGACGCGCAAATCATTGCATTCTGTTTTTATGTAGATTTTACACCGTCCCCCAACTTTTTGGAATTGGGGTTGTATATACTGAATATATCACCTTTATCCGTAGGCACTGTATATATACTATGTGTGTATATATATATATATATATATATATATATATATATATATATATATATATATATATATATATAAATAAATATATATATATATATACATATACACACATAGTACATATACATACATACATACAACCGTTGTATGTACTGTATGTATCACCTTTATCCGTAGGCACTGTATATATATCACCTTTACCTGTAGGCAGTGTTTAAATGAGAATCTCTCGTGTGCCTCGCCTATTTTTCAACGATCCATATTATTAGCGGCTTGTAAATGTCTTCAATTCACCTGTTGCCCGAGGTTGTTGTGAGCTGCACTGTTAACAGGCAGGACCAGAGACGGGCAGCCAAGTGTTCAACTGTATTATGATAAAAATAAAAAATGGGTTCTGAATTAACCTGGGAGGATGAAAATCGAATATGGGTAGAAAATAGCATAAAGGTGAACGTTCTCCTCCAAGACCCATGATCCCGCGTGAAATCCTCGCACCATCTTTGATCTTTTAGCCTTTCTTTACACTCAGAAAGAGATTAATGTCACCCAAGGAGGCTTTATTTTGCAGTTGTGCATTAGCCTCTGTCACCTCGGCCCGGGAAGCTCCTCCATGAATCACCGGCTCCTCTGGAAGAGCTCCGTACCTCTTTGGCCCTGAACTTGTCATATCTCAAGCTTGGGAGCGCAAGCTCTTGTAGAGCCAGTTCTCGCCTCCATGCCTTCGAAATATGACCCACCGCTATAATTTTTTACAGCCTGACATCATGGAGAAAAAGGAAAAACATAACCGAGTCGATGGAAGCCGTTACAAAATGTCTGAAAATCTGCTAAGCTGGGCGGCCAGTTTGTGTCTGGTAGACCCAAGTTAGAAGCTTGGGTTGCCACCTGACCAGCTTTGGCCTGGCCAGGATTGTAAAAAGGGGATTGGTTATCAGAAGCTAATTAAAGGGCTTTTTTTCTTTCAGAAATGGTGGAAACCTTATAGTCATACTTAGGAACTTACTGCTTCCATCCTGGCAATGCTGGCTTTTTCCTTCTGTTATTAGCTCTTTTTCCAGCACGGCTCAGTTTTCTGGCTTTCCAGTATATGTAAACATAAAGTCTAGATGGTGATGAGGTCAATCTGCACCATCACTTAGTGACATTTTTTCTATGTCTAGATACTGGAAAGCCAAAGAACTGAGCCAGGCCAATAATAGTCTGGTAGACAAAAGCCAGTTTGTGTCCAATAGACCAATGTTACAAGCTTAGGTTGCAGCCTGACCAGCTTTGGCCCGGTCTGGAGGGTAAAAATGGGACTTGTTTTCAGAAACTACCATAAGGCCAGAATTTCTTTTTCCAGACATGGTGGAAACCTTATAGTCATATTTGGAACTTGCCGAATCTGACCCAGCAATGTGAAAACTGGAAACATAAACAGTTCTATATAAACAGAGTCTAGCTGGCGTTGAGATCAACCTGCACCATCACTTAGTGACATTTTGTCTATTTTCTCATTCTGGAAATCCAGTGGACTGAGTGGACTTACATTATGATGGATTTAAAGTCCCAGTTTACCCCCAAGGTAGTGCAAAACCGGTCTAATGTGCGACCAGGTCTATGGTCTCATGTGCGACCAGGTCTATGGTCTCATGTGCGACCAGGTTTATGGTCTCATGTGCGACCAGGTCTATGGTCTCATGTGCGACCAGGTCTATGGTCTCATGTGCGACCAGGTCTATGGTCTCATGTGCGACCAGGTCTATGGTCTCATGTGCGACCAGGTCTACGGTCTCATGTGCGACCAGGTTTACGGTCTACTATGCGACCAGGTCTACGGTCTCATGTGCGACCAGGTTTATGGTCTACTGTGCGACCAGGTCTACGGTCTCATGTGCGACCAGGTCTACGGTCTCATGTGCGACCAGGTTTATGGTCTACTGTGCGACCAGGTCTGCAGTCTATTGTGTGACCAGGTTTATGGCCTACTGTGTGACCAGGTCAACGGTCTACTGTGCAACCAGGTCTATGGTCTACTGTGCAACTAGATTTACAGTCTGCTGTGTGACCAGGTCTGTGGTCCACTGTGCAACCAGGTCTGCAGTCCACTGTGCAACCAGGTCTATGGTCTACTGTGCAACCAGGTCTTTGGTCTACTGTGCAACCAGGTCGACGGTCTATTGTGTAACCAGGTCTACGGTCTATTGTGTAGCCAGGTCTATGGTCTACTGTGCAACCAGGTCTACGGTCTCATGTGCGAGCAAGTCTATAATCTACTGTGTGACCACGTCTATAGTCTACTGTGCGACCACGTCTAAGGTCTACTGTGCGACCACGTCTAAGGTCTAATGTGCGGCCAGGTCTGCGGTCTACTGTGTGGCCAGGTCTATGGTCTACTGTGTGAGCAGGTCTATGGTCTACTGTGTGACCAGGTCTATGGTCTACTGTGTGACCAGGTCTATGGTCTACTGTGTGAGCAGGTCTATGGTCTACTGTGTGAGCAGGTCTATGGTCTACTGTGTGAGCAGGTCTATGGTCTACTGTGTGAGCAGGTCTATGGTCTACTGTGTGAGCAGGTCTATGGTCTACTGTGTGAGCAGGTCTATGGTCTACTGTGTGAGCAGGTCTATGGTCTACTGTGTGAGCAGGTCTCTGGTCTACTGTGTGAGCAGGTCTCTGGTCTACTGTGTGAGCAGGTCTATGGTCTACTGTGTGAGCAGGTCTATGGTCTACTGTGTGAGCAGGTCTATGGTCTACTGTGTGGCCAGGTCTATGGTCTACTGTGTGACCAGGTCTATGGTCTACTGTGTGACCAGGTCTATGGTCTAATGTGTGACCAGGTCTATGGTCTACTGTGTGAGCAGGTCTATGGTCTACTGTGTGAGCAGGTCTATGGTCTACTGTGTGAGCAGGTCTATGGTCTACTGTGTGAGCAGGTCTATGGTCTACTGTGTGAGCAGGTCTATGGTCTACTGTGTGAGCAGGTCTATGGTCTACTGTGTGAGCAGGTCTATGGTCTACTGTGTGAGCAGGTCTCTGGTCTACTGTGTGAGCAGGTCTATGGTCTACTGTGTGAGCAGGTCTATGGTCTACTGTGTGAGCAGGTCTATGGTCTACTGTGTGGCCAGGTCTATGGTCTACTGTGTGACCAGGTCTATGGTCTACTGTGTGACCAGGTCTATGGTCTAATGTGTGACCAGGTCTATGGTCTACTGTGTGAGCAGGTCTATGGTCTACTGTGTGAGCAGGTCTATGGTCTACTGTGTGAGCAGGTCTATGGTCTACTGTGTGAGCAGGTCTATGGTCTACTGTGTGAGCAGGTCTATGGTCTACTGTGTGAGCAGGTCTATGGTCTACTGTGTGAGCAGGTCTATGGTCTACTGTGTGAGCAGGTCTATGGTCTACTGTGAAACCAGGTCTGTGGTCTACTGTGCGACCATCACTGATCCTGCACACGCACAAGCTTCATATATATATTTTCATGCATATTCATACTTATATATAAAATATAGAATGCAGTGAGGATGGATGGGCAGACCTGGGGACTCAAGTGTGAAAATGTCCTGCAAAAACTGAAAGGCCACTTTTTGGGTGGAACCGGCTTTCTCTAAATGAAGGCCAATGTTGCCGTAGCTGGTGCAGTGCATGCAATCAGGAGCATCTCATCTATGAATCAGTATGTTTTTTGTGCCATTCGCAGCCTACATATTTATGGTAGCTCGCCCCCCCCCCCTACAGGTGCCACCTTGCCCGGGGTGGTAAGTGATAGCTCCTGCTCTAGCAGATTTACTGCTGCCACTTGCGGAGAGTTGAATGTCAGCTCTTCTCCCGGGACCCCCCGCTCCCTGCTCTAATCACAGCCTGCCTTCCCTGCAGACCCCGGCTGTGTCACTGCCAACAGATGCCTGCTAGTAATGACTATTGATTACCCTAATTATGTCACCGGGACGCAGCGGGCTGGGAGGCCACATGGGCCCCGCGCCTGTAGATTGAGCCGCGTGCGAGACTTCATATAGGTGTCTTCCCTCTGTCACCCTGGGCAAAATTCCAGACTAATGGCATGCCGTCCCTGTCACTCTTATTTATCCGAATACAGAGGAACCTCCGCGATGGACAATGAGCCCCAGAAATAGTCTCAGCGCAGCATTAGAATTTACGTCAGGAAAGTTGTATGGGGAACTGTTGCAAAAAAGTCACAAATTGCAACAAATGATCTAATATATTGCAGGGACCCTAATTTATAAGGAGTCCTGCAGTCTGTACAGTCTGATCACTGGGGGAGGGGAGACTGAGGAAATACTTCCCCCTGCCTTCTACAAAGTTACAATGTACAGTCTGATCACTGGGGGAGGGGAGACTGAGGAAATACTTCCCCCTGCCTTCTACAAAGTTACAATGTACAGTCTGATCACTGGGGGAGGGGAGACTGAGGAAATGCTTCCCCCTGCCTTCTACAAAGTTACAATGTACAGTCTGATCACTGGGGGAGGGGAGACTGAGGAAATGCCTCCTCCTTCTACAAAGTTACAATGTACAGTCTGATCACTGGGGGAGGCGAGACTGAGGAAATACTTCCTCCTCCTTCTACAAAGTTACAATGTACAGTCTGATCACTGGGGGAGGGGAGACTGAGGAAATGCCTCCTCCTTCTACAAAGTTACAATGTACAGTCTGATCACTGGGGGGAGGGGAGACTGAGGAAATACTTCCCCCTGCCTTCTACAAAGTTACAATGTACAGTCTGATCACTGGGGGAGGGGAGACTGAGGAAATGCCTCCTCCTTCTACAAAGTTACAATGTACAGTCTGATCACTGGGGGAGGGGAGACTGAGGAAATGCCTCCTCCTTCTACAAAGTTACAATGTACAGTCTGATCACTGGGGGAGGGGAAACTGAGGAAATACTTCTCCCTGCCTTCTACAAAGTTACAATGTACAGTCTGATCACTGGGGGAGGGGAGACTGAGGAAATTCTTCCCCCTCCTTCTACAAAGTTACAATATACAGTCAGATCACTGGGGGAGGGGAGATTGAGGAAATGCTTCCTCCTCCTTCTACAAAGTTACAATGTACAGTCTGATCACTGGGGGAGGAGAGACTGAGGAAATGCTTCCTCCTCCCTCTACAAAGTTACAATGTACAGTCTGATCACTGGGGGAGGGGAGACTGAGGAAATGCTTCCTCCTCTATCTACAAAGTTACAATGTACAGTCTGATCACTGGGGGAGGGGAGACTGAGGAAATGTCTCCTCCTTCTACAAAGTTACAATGTACAGTCTGATCACTGGGGGAGGGGAGACTGAGGAAATGCCTCCTCCTTCTACAAAGTTACAATGTACAGTCTGATCACTGGGGGAGGGGAGACTGAGGAAATTCTTCCCCCTCCTTCTACAAAGTTACAATATACAGTCAGATCACTGGGGAAGGGGAGACTGAGGAAATGCTTCCTCCTCCTTCTACAAAGTTACAATGTACAGTCTGATCACTGGGGGAGGGGAGACTGAGGAAATGCCTCCTCCTTCTTCTACAAAGTTACAATGTACAGTCTGATCACTGGGGGAGGGGAGACTGAGGAAATGCCTCCTCCTTCTACAAAGTTACAATGTACAGTCTGATCACTGGGGGAGGGGAGACTGAGGAAATTCTTCCCCCTCCTTCTACAAAGTTACAATATACAGTCAGATCACTGGGGAAGGGGAGACTGAGGAAATGCTTCCTCCTCCTTCTACAAAGTTACAATGTACAGTCTGATCACTGGGGGAGGGGAGACTGAGGAAATGCCTCCTCCTTCTACAAAGTTACAATGTACAGTCTGATCACCGGGGGCGGGGAGACTGAGGAAAAGCATCCTCCTACCTGCAGCAGACTGATGACATCATCTGAGCCTAGGCAAAGCCACTGACTGAAGCTTACGGACATATCTTTTATTACTAGGAGTCGATCGTTTCCTCCATAGAAGAGAAGTCGGTTCGTATTCTAAAAAAACAGCACAAACCTTTTCATTGACCGCGGCGCTCGGCCACAGAGCCGGCCTCTCCGCCGTACGGAAGGACAAAGATTTTAATAAACGATTATTACTGCGGTCCGGCCTGATTGCGCAGCGAGTCATTTTTGGTATTAACTGTTGAAAATCGCTGGCGTGGGGGAAAGGCGTTTAATGACGATCATTCCTGATTCAATCCCCTCCATTCCTGATTACGGGAGATGTGCGGCTCGGCGCTCGCTGTTGGCATTAAGCCCCCGTCACCTCCGGCACAATGACAGGGGAGCGCCGCGATGGGCGCCTTTGATGGGCATTCCCTGTAATAAAGGAGCCTTATTATTTTCATTATCTGTGTCATTATGACAATTTCAGGCAATTATGGCCGTCAGCTGGATAGCGAAAGAGCGCCGGAGAGGAGGATGAGAGTGGAAAGAAGGGAAAAAATGAAAACATTATGCGTTTCATACATAGAGGAAGGTGATACATTGTATATATATATATAGAGAGAGAGAGAGAGAGAGAGAGAGAGAGAGAGAGAGAAAGGTGATACATTGTATATGTATAGAGAAAGGTGATACATTGTATACATAGAGGAAGGTGATACATTGTATACATAGAGAAAGGTGATACATTGTAAACATAGAGAAAGGTGATACATTGTATATATATATATATATATAGAGAGAGAGAGAGAGAGAGAAAGGTGATACATTGTATATATAGAGGAAGGTGATACATTGTATATATAGAGGAAGGTGATACATTGTATATATAGAGGAAGGTGATACATTGTATACATAGAGAAAGGTGATACATTGTATATATAGAGGAAGGTGATACATTGTATACATAGAGAAAGGTGATACATTGTATACATAGAGGAAGGCGATACATTGTATACATAGAGAAAGGCGATACATTGTATACATAGAGAAAGGTGATGCATTGTATATATATATATATATATATAGAGAGAGAGAGAGAGAGAGAGAGAGAGAGAGAGAGAGAAAGGTGATACATTGTATACATAGAGGAAGGTGATACATTGTATACATAGAGGAAGGTGATACATTGTATATATATATATATATATATATATATATATATATATATATATATATATATATATATATATATATAGAGGAAGGTGATACATTGAATATATAGAGGAGGGTGATACATTGTATACATAGAGGAAGGTGATACATTGTATACATGGAGGAAGGTGATACATTGTATATATAGAGGAGGGTGATACATTGTATACATGGAGGAAGGTGATACATTGTATATATAGAGGAGGGTGATACATTGTATACATGGAGGAAGGTGATACATTGTATACATGGAGGAAGGTGATACATTGTATACATGGAGGAAGGTGATACATTGTATACATAGAGGAAGGTGATACATTGTACACATAGAGAAAGGTGATACATTGTATACATAGAGGAAGGTGATACATTGTATACATAGAGGAAGGTGATACATTGTATACATAGAGGAAGGTGATACATTGTATACATAGAGAAAGGTGATACATTGTATACATAGAGGAAGGTGATACATTGTATACATAGAGGAAGGTGATACATTGTATACATAGAGGAAGGTGATACATTGTATACATAGAGGAAGGTGATACATTGTATACATAGAGGAAGGTGATACATTGTACACATAGAGAAAGGTGATACATTGTATACATACAGAAGCAGCAACCCTGTGATGTTATCATGTCACTATGGAGCAAATTCTCTGAGGAATGTTTCCAACACCTTGTTGTATCTATGCCACCAAGAATGAAGACCAAAGGGGGTCCAACCCGCTACTAGCAAGGTGTACCTAATGAAGTGGCCGGTGAGTTGAGATATATATATATATACTGCTGCATTGCGCATTTTATTATCTGTCTCCACAAGTGTGAATGAGCCCCAATGAGGAATTCACAAAAAAGAACATGGAAAGTGCAGGAAGTTCAAAGCAAAGTGCAGCCGGCCGTCCAATGTCCTCCGAAGTTTTGGTCGCACTAATCTGCCCGAAAACTGACATGCAATTGGTTACTATGCGCTGCAGTTTATCGCCGGCCTGCGCCACGCCATTACGGAGCGCCCACGGCCTTCAGTGTAGCCCCCTTCGGAATAAAACAAGATGTCTCCCCAAGTGTAGAGTAAAGATCGTCAGAGACTATCTCCGGTGAGAAAATCCGTCCAAATCCCGTTTTATTCCTCAGAGCTGATTTGTCAAGTGGAGAGATTTGTTGGAATGCGGATAACTGAGCCTCGCCGGACCTGGCGGGATTTACAGATTTTCTATCTACTTGACACATGCGGCCGAGCAGATCCATACTACAAGAACGACGCCTTCTACACAGCAAGGTCACTTCCACCACGCCGAAGGTCACCGGCACAAACACTCCGCTCTTGTCTGGTTTTAATTACCTTTATTGTTAAAGGGGACCTGTCCGCCATTTTAAACATTTAAAGTGGACCGAGCCTCGGGCAACCTAACGCTTCAAACAGCCCCGAGACCAGTTGGTTTTCAGTGATTTGGCACGTACAGGAGACATGAGTTTGCCTCGACCCACTTTGGCATCCATTCTACAGTGCTGTGCAGCAGCAAGATGGCCGCCATATACACTATATTACCAAAAGTATTGGGACACCTGCCTTTACACGCAAATGAACTTTAACGGCATCCCAGTCTTAGTCTGTAGGGTTCAATATTGAGTTGGCCCACCCTTTACAGCTATAACAGCATCAACTCTTCTGGGAAGGCTGTCCACAAGGTTTAGGAGTGGGTCTATGGGAATGTTTGACCATTCTTCCAGTAGCGCATTTGTGAGGTCAGGCACTGATGTTGGACGAGAAGGCCTGGCTCGCAGTCTCTGCTCTAGTTCTTCCCAAAGGTGTTCTATTGGGTTGAGGTCAGGACAGGACTTGACTGAGTAGGCCAGTCAAGTTCCTCCACCCCAAACTCGTTCATCCATGTCTTTATGGATCCTTGCTTTGTACACTGGTGGGCAGTCATGTTGGAACAGGAAGGGGCCATCCCCAAACTGTTCCCACAAAGTTGGGAGCATGAAATTGTCCAAAATGTCTTGGTATGCTGACGCCTTAAGAGTTCCCTTCACTGGAACTAAGGGGCCAAGCCCAACCCCTGAAAAACAACCCCCACACCATAATCCCCCCTCCACCAAATGATTTGGACCAGTGCACAAAGCAAGGTCCATAAAGACATGGATGAGCGAGTTTGGGGTGGAGGAACTTGACTGGCCTGCACAGAGTCCTGACCGCAACCCGATAGAACACCTTTGAGATGAATTAGCGAGGAGACAGCGAGCCAGGCCTTCTCATCCAACATCTGTGCCTGACCTCACAAATGCACTTCTGGAAGAATTGTCAAACATTCCCATAGACACCCTCCTAAACCTTGTGGACAGCCTTCCCAGAAGAGTTGAAGCTGTTATAGCTGCAAAGGGTGGGCCAACTCAATATTGAACCCTACGGACTAAGACTGGGAGGCCATTAAAGTTCATGTGCGTGTAAAGGCAGGCGTCCCAATACTTTTAGCAACATAGTGTAGGTGCAGGCTATTGCTGGCTGGTTCTTCCTGTTCCTAGACCCCACCCTCTCAGGATGTCACCAGAATAATTCAGTATTCAGAGGCAGGAGTGGGCAGGATGTGCCCCTGGTGATGCCAGAAATGGAGGGTGTCACTTGTATGGAAATGTTTTGGAATTATATGAATTATATGAAAAAGGTTAATTTTTTTGGTTCTGAATCCCTGCTATATATAGCACTTCCAGTTTCCCTCTAAATTCTGCTCCTAGTTCAGTGAATGCATGTCGGTAGCACTTCCAGTTCCCCTCTTCTGCCCCTAGTTCAGTGAGCTCACGTTGACAGCACTTCCAGTTCCCCTGTTCCACCACCAGTTCAGTTAGCTCACGTCGAGAGCACATTGAGTTCCCCTGTTCCACCCCGTGTTCAGTGAGCGCACGTTGGGTCACTTCTAGTTTACCTGTTTTACCCCCTCTATTTTTTTAAGCAGACTCAACTGAATTCATTACACTGTGATCCAGCTTCACTGGTTGTTACCATTTAGGCAGCCAGGCTGCCCGCACCATGGAGACGCATGACATGGTGCAGCCCAGCCGCTTGTGTCCTAGCAACCAAAAATGCTGTGCAGCTGATCTCCTGCATCCTAGCAACCTGTGATGTTGTGCAGCCCGGCTGCCTGTGTCCTAGCTACCAACGATGCTGTGTAGCCCAGCTGACTGTGTCCTAGCAACCAAAGATACTGTGCAGCCGATCTCTGGCATCCTAGCAGCCAAAGATGCTTTGCAACGAGGCTGCCTGTGTCCTAACAACCAAAGAGGCTGTCAGTCGATCTCCTGCATCCTAGCAACCAATGATGCTGTGCAGCTTGACTGCTTGTGTCCTAGCAACCAAAGATGCCATGAAGCTGATCTCTGGCATCCTAGCAGCCAAAGATGCTTTGCAGCCCCTGCTGCCTGTGTCCTGGCAACCAAAGATGCTGAGAAAGCTGATCTCCTGCATCCTAGCAACCAATGATGCTGTGCAGCCTAGCTGCCTGTGTTTTAGCATCCAAAAAATGCTGTGCAGCCAATCTCCTGCATCCTAGCAACCAATGATACTGTGCAGCCCGGCTGCCTGTGTCCTAGCAATGAAAGATGATGTGCTGCTGATCTCCTGCATCCTAGCAACCAATAATCCTGTGCAGCCTCACTGTCTGTGTCCTAGCTACCAATGATGCTGTGCAGCCCAGCTGCCTGTGTCCTAGCAACCAAAGATGCTGTGAAGATGATCTCCTGCAATCTAGCTACAAATGATGCGTTTTTCTGCATCTCTGAAAACATAGGCATAGAATACGTTTGGACATTGATGCCTTTGATCCAGTTGAATAGATTTATAAAATTTGGCGCAGTCCTGACCTTTCGTAGCTCACGGGAATAATTTGAGAAGGATAGGAATGGTCCTGCGACAACGGCACACGCACAGGTCCCACACTAATGATCCATGCACTTTTCTCTTTATACACAATGTAGCCAATAATATAGAAATCAATATATTATTATAGAGGAACAAAGACACTTGGGGTTCCAGGATGATGTAACTTGGGGCCCCAGAGCTGGAGCCGGCGGTCATTTAGGGGGCCCAGAGTGAGATCATTGAGCATATCCATCCTAATAAAACCTCGCCTGGAAAAAAAAAATAGAATCAAATCCCACAACACGCCGTCCTGAAAAATAATCTAATTGCGATCCATTCATTAATCTTTTTGCTGCCGAAGTCACGGCAACGATTCCCTCCCGACTTTTAATTAAGAGCGTCCGTGCCCTTTATCCCGAGCGTTCGGCGTGAATTTAAAGGGAACCCCCCCTCTCCTAATCTAATCATGGCCGCCCGCCGAGGCCTGACACGCTGGGGTCGGAGGAACGCCACGTGAAATTTTATTTTCTCTGCTCGTCGACTTCGCGTAGTTCATCGCCTCCCCGGAGTCATCACTTCACGACACCTTCGCCGCATTTGAAGAACGCGCCGCGCATTGTCTGCCGCAGACGGGGAGGGTATCTCGGGCACCTAGGTAGGAGTGAGTTATGTACTAGCGCAGTCATTGCGGACCTGGGAGCAAGCGCTGGAATACGGTCTATGAGGCCCAAATAAAACGGGCAATTTGCAGGCCGACAAGTGCCTGCGATGGAGCGCGGCGCGCACAGGCGGCTGCTATAAATGACTCGCGGTGGCTTAACGAGAGAACTCTAGACAGATGTGTTTAGTGACAAATTCGGATATGTGGGGGGTTTGGCTTGCTGTGCGTTTACAGATGGGGCCCTGCGTACCCTATGTGTATGGCAGATGGGGTCTAAGGGGCCACGGGGGGGGGAGTCACTTAGGTTTTATACTGTGGGAACACGCACTTTACCACAAAGCATGCTGGGTTGTTGGTTGAGCTTTGGATTCTGATGCTGGTGGACGAGGACTTGTAAATGTGTTCCTATATTTGCCTGAAGTATTGACAGATCCTTGAAGAACACTATTATCTATGGTTGGGGTCATACCACCCCATCAGGATCATACCCCCCGTCTGGATCATAGCCCTCCATCAGGATTATAACCCTCATCAGGATCATATCCCCCCATCAGGATCATAACCCCCCATCAGGATCATAGCCCCCCATTAGTATTATTACTCTCCATCAGGATCATAGTCCCCCATCAGGATCATATGCCCCCAACAGGATCATATGCCCCCATCAGGATCATAACCCCCCATCAGGATCATATGCCCCCATCAGGATCATAACCCTCCATCAAGATAATATCTTCCCATCAGGATCATAACTCTTCATCAGGATCATAATCCCCTATCAGGATCATAACTCCCCATCAGGATCATAGCCCACCATCAGGATCATATCTCCCATCAGGATCATAACTCTTCATCAGGATCATAGCCTCCCATCAGGATCATAACTTTTCATCAGGATCATAATCCCCCATTAGGATCATAACTCCCCATCACAATCATTGACCCCCATCAGGATCATATGCCCCCATCAGGATCATAACCCCCCATCAGGATCATAGCCTCCCATCAGGATCATAACTTTTCATCAGGATCATAGCCTCCCATCAGGATCATAACTTTTCATCAGGATCATAGCCTCCCATCAGGATCATAACTCCCCATCGGGACCATAGCCTCACAGCAGAATCATAACTCCCCATCTGGACCATAGCCTCTCACAGCAGAATCATATTCCCCATCAGGATCATAACCCCCCATCAGGATCATATCCCCCCATCATAGCCTCCCATCAGGATCATATTCCCCATTAGGATCATAACTCCCCATCAGGATCATAACTCCCCATCAGGACCATAGCCTCACAGCAGGATCATATTCCCCATCTGGATCATATCCTCCCATCAGGATCATATCCCCTCATCAGGATCATATCCCACCATTAGGATCATATCTCCCATCAGGATTATAGCCCCCCATCAGGATCATAACCCCCATCAGGATCATAACCCCCCATCAGGATCATAACCCCCCCATCAGGATCATAACCCCCCATCAGGATCATAACTCCCCATCAGGATCATAACCCCCATCAGGATCATATCCCCTCATCAGGATCATATCCCACCATTAGGATCATATCTCCCATCAGGATTATAGCCCCCCATCAGGATCATAACCCCCATCAGGATCATAACCCCCCCCATCAGGATCATAACCCCCCCATCAGGATCATAACTCCCCATCAGGATCATAACTCCCCATCAGGATCATAGCCTCCCATCAGGATCATAACCCCCATCAGAATCATTGCCCCCCATCAGGATCATAACCCCCCATCAGGATCATAACTCCCCATCAGGATCATAGCCTCCCATCAGGATCATATCCCCCCCCCTTCAGGATCATAACCCCTCATTAAGATTATAGCCTGCCATCAGGATCATAACTGCCATCGTGTTCAGTGCCTGGGCCAGTAAAACGGGGTAGGATGGGTAGTAAATATTTTCAACAATGGGCTTATCCAAGTGGGGGAGGGCTTGGGGGAGTTAATAGTGAGGCTTATTTTTTCAATTGACACCAACAATGGGGCTTATTTTATCCCACTGACATCAATGATGGGATCTCTTTTATCCCACTAACACCAATGATCAATGATGGGATCTATTCCATACCAGTGACACCAATAATGGCTCTTATTTTTATCCACTGATACCAACAATAGGGCCTATTTTATCCCACAGACACCAACAATGGGACCTATTTTATCCCAGTGACACCAACAGTGGGACTTATTTTATCCCGTTGACACCAATGATGACTCTTATTTTATCCCACGAACACCAACAGTAGGGCCTATTTTGTCCCACTGACACCAATCATAGGACTTATTTTATCTCGCTTACACCAACAAGGGGACTTATTTTATCACAGTGATACCAACAGTGGAGCTTATTTTATCCCACTGACACCACCGATGGGACTTATTTTATCCCAGTGACACCAATGATGGTTCTTATTTTATTTTTATTGATACCAACAATGGGGCCCATTTTATCCCACCAACACCAACAATGGGGCCCATTTTATCCTACAGACACCAACAATGGGACTTATTTTATTACAGTGACATACCAATGATAGGACTTATTTTATCACATTGACAATCAACAATGGAGCTTATTTTATTTTACCAACACCAATGATAGGACCTTTTTTTATCCCATCGACACTACTGATGAGGCTTATCTTATCCCACTGATATCATCAATATGAATTATTTTATCTCACTGACATCAACCATGGGGCTTATTTTATCTCACTGACATCAATGACGGGGCCTATTTTATCCCACTGACACCAATAATGGGGCTTATTTTATCCCACTGACACCATTGCTGGGGCTTATTTTTATCCCACTGACACCAACAATGGGGCTTATTTTTATCCCACTGACACCAACAATGGGGCTTATTTTTATCCCACTGACACCAACAATGGGGCTTATTTTTATCCCACTGACACCAACAATGGGGCTTATTTTTATCCCACTGACACCAACAATGGGGCTTATTTTTATCCCACTGACACCAACAATGGGGCTTATTTTTATCCCACTGACACCAACAATGGGGCTTATTTTTATCCCACTGACACTAACAATGGGGCTTATTTTTATCCCACTGGCACCATTGATGGGGCTTATTTTATCCTATTAGTTAAACAAGGATAAAAAAAAAAAAAAGTTTTCTTGCGGTTTTACATTGTGGATGGGGAAAGATGGGGAGAGGAGTATAAATTATGCCTGGTGCCTCTAGTGGCGGAAAGTTGGCATTGAGAGGAAACATCAAAAGTTGACACAAGTGATACTTTTTATATCAAATTCACTCATTTAAAATCCGTTCCAGGCTGAGCCTTTTGCCCTTATGTTCCAGGACCCAACTCCAACGTGCCCACTTCCCATAGTGGAGAAGCTTCGCTCTTGATCTGTGTTCCTCAGATGGCGCACGCAATCCGCCCATGGCAGCCATTGTGTAGTACGCACGCACCTACCCGTACTCTCACTCCCTCTCCAATTAGGCGCCTCTCCACCATGCAAACAGTACATCGGCATGGAAGGCGAATGCTAACAAGGTTCCCATAAATAATAAACACCGGCCTATCAAAAGCCTAACACAGGCGCTAACGATGCCTATCTGTGCATATATCTATAGAAGGCGGACATCACAGAACCCGGTGCGTCCTATGATGAATATGGCACAATGCGGAATGTGACAGAGGTGGGTGGATGATGGTGGTGGGGGGACGGGGGGGACATCCAACATAGAGGATGCTTGTAATCAGGGGTTACATCCTTTGAAATGACTTTACACGTTCCGTCCTTTGTTGCGGCTGCCTTTGCTGTAGAGTCAGAAGGGGATTGTTTAAACGCAGCGCTGCTAGACCCGCCAGGAGATCTACGCTGGGCCCAGCGAATCTCGAGCACTGGCAGCCTGTGATGTGTATTAGCTGGTCATTTTTTAGCTGTTGTGCCTGTGATCTTTGCCTTGTTTTATTTTTTTTTCTTCGGGAACATAGTTGCATTAGAAGTCCTACTCGTCTTTAATGGATGGGACACATAACTTAAGTCCTCGCAGCCTGCGCCTGCTGCAATTAGCGGCTCCTGCTGGCTGTTGGTTGGGCCTGGGCTAACAATGCCTTCAAGGCAAACTTTTTTTAAAAAGTTTGTTTAATGAAGGAGAAACTTGTTTTTCCCAATCTTTTAATGGCTGAGCTTAGGTTGGCCGCACCCCCCTTCCAATTCCCAAGTCTCCTCCTTATTGGTTAATGAGGTTCGTTATGGCATTACAGTTTCTCTATAGCCTAAATGTTTTCTTAAAGCAGATCTCCAGTCCCTCTCTTAGGTAGCTCTGGCACCGTCATATCTGGCTTGTTCACAGATGTTCCCAGCCTTCAGGTCCTGGCAGAGCCCTTCGCCACATCTGCACTCCTCAACCCATTACCTAATCTTGGAGATTGTTGCCATCCTACAGTGCCTAGGAATCAGGTCTCGGCCTGCAGATTGGAGAACTTGGAGGTGGATCTTTTTGGCCATTGTAACTGATCCAGGTATGTTGGATAGTAAACTACTTTTGACGTCGTTGGCCAGGCAGTACCTGTAATTTGGTGATATACTGTAGTTGAAAAATGGATATAAAAAGGATTTTCCCCAGTCATCTTCTCAGATGAGGTGCCTTAATTCCCTCTCCCAGTCTCTGATATAGTAGGGTCAGTGTGTGAACTTTTGTACTTGGTGTTGCCCAATACCCACCTCAAAGCAAAACATTTGTTGGTGTCGCATTATCTTTAAAGGTGGGAAAGGGAGGGTACCCAGTTGGGACCCAGCTTATTAATTTCCTTGGTTGACGGTATAGACAATTTGGAGGAGTCTGAGGAAAGACTTAAGTCTGATTGGACTAGAGAAGTCAATCCAAGTTCACCAAGTTTCCATGAACTTTGAGTGCCAATCCTGTAGGCTTGCTGTTAGTTCAGAATGTTGTTAAGCCCGTCAACCCATTCCCTAATCTTGCGGATTGTTGCCATCCTTCAATGCCTAGCAATCAGGGCTCAGTCTGCAGGTAGGAAGAATTGGAGGAGGATCTTTTTGACTATCGTAACTGATCCAGGTATGGTGGTGGATAGTGAAGCTACTTTTGGGGTCTGTGGCCAGGCAGTACCTGTAATTTGGTGATATACAGTAGTTGAAAAATCAATATGAAAAGGATTTTCATCTTCCGAGATGGGGTGTCTTAGTTCCCTCTTCCAGTCTCTAATATAGTAGGGTTGGTTTGTGAACTTTTGTACTAGGTGCTTCTCAATGCCCACCTTAGAGCAAAACACTTGTCGGTCTTGGATTATCTTTAAAGGTGTTGAAGGGAGGGTACCCTGTTGGGATCCACCTTATTAATTTCCTTGGTTGACAATATGGACAATTTAGAGGAGTCAGAGGAAGGACTGGAGCCTGGTTGGATTAGAGAAGTCAGTCCAAGGGCACCAAGTTTCCATAAACTTCGAGTGCATGTTCCTGTAGGCTGGCTGTTAGTTCCTCCATCCTCATAATGTGGTTAAGCTCATCAACCTATTCCCTAATCTTGGGGATTGTTGCCATCCTTCAATGCCTAGAATCAAGGCTCGACCTGCATATAGGAGGACACCCTTTTTGACCATTGTAACTAATCCAGGTATGATGGATAATAAAGCTATTTTGGGGTCTCTGGCCTGTAATTTGGTGAGAAAGTTAAAAAAAGGATCTGATATAGGAACAGGACCACCAAACATGTAGTATATTATCACCCTCTTCCCTGCATTTCCAACACCGGTCAGGAATCGATGGAAACATCTTGTGTAACATAACAGGTCATCTGTACCGTCTGGTTAGTAGTTTGTAGCTCCTTTGGCTGGCTATACTTCCAAGATGGGGTGTCTTAGTTCCCTCTTCCATTCTCTGATATAGTAGGGTCAGTCTGTGAACTTTTGTACTTGGTGTTGCTCAATACCCACCTCAGAGCAGAACGTTTATTGGTCTTGTATTATCTTTAAAGGTGGGGAAGGGAGGGTACCCGGTTGGGACCCGGCTTATTAATTCCCTTGGTTGACGGTATGCACAATTTAGAGGAGTCTGAGGAAGGATTGAAGTCTGGTTGGACTAGAGATGTCAATCCAAGTGCACCAAGTTTCCATGAACTTCGGAGTGCCGTTCCTGTAGGCTGGCTGTTAACTCCTCCATCCTCGTAATGTGATTAAGCCCTTTCCTGCATTTCCAGCACCGGTCAGGAATCAATGGAAATCTTGTGGTTCTTCTGGTTAGTGGTTTGTAGTCTCTTTCTTGTGTTTGGCTGGCAGTACTCAACTTAAAGGTAAAAGAAGGATATCTCTCAGTCTTCCTCCAAGATGGGGTGTCTCAGTTCCTTCTCTAGAACTTTTATACTAGGTGCTGCTCAAGCTCAATACCCACCTCAGAGCAAAACGTTTGTTGGTCTTGTATCTGGTAGGGAAGGGAGGGTTGGGATCCGCCTTATTAACTTCCCTGGTTGGCGGTATGGACAAGGAAGGACTGAAGGACTGAAATCTGGTTGGACTAGAGAAGTCAATCCAAGTTTTCATGAAATTTGAGTGCAGTTCCCGTAGGCTGGAGTTAGTTCCTCTAAAACATTCTTAGATTGACTTTAAATATGGGATATGGACATTCTCAGTAGAGGCAAGCCCACTAACGTATGGACATTGAAAGCCATCACCAAGATTATTTTTTTTTTTATCATCCGGCCTTTTATTATCTGATTTCTTCAGGTAAGTGGAGATTCACTTTAGGAGGTCACATCTGCACTTGATTAACACCTGAGTTTCACATTATGACTTGGCTGAATGGCTCCACTGCTAATTCCGGAGTGTGAGTGTCAGAAGGAAATTAATACGGTTTCACCCCGGCACACAAGTTAAGAATAGAATTTGTGGAGAAAATGTTATTTCCGCTCCTTTCGTATTTTCCGCTTGCCATTCTCGGTCGAGAGACGATGCAAATCTCACAATCACAAACAGGGAACTGTGCAAAATAGCATAGTAAATCATACACAAGTTTATTTTTTTTAAAAAATGTAGTAAAATGCACTCATAAAATTAAGCGTGGGGTGGGGGTGGGGGGGGGGGGCATAAGTTCAGTTAGAAAGCACAGGGAGTCCGATACTAATGTCCTTTCATGGGCTCTGGCATGGAAAACCACCATCCAGAAGATGGAAAAGCCGGCATGAGCAGAAGCTCAGGTTTTGCCAGGAGCTGAGAGAAGTCCGTGGTGTATGTGCCCCTGGAGTGGCATTCCCAGAAATTCTCACAGTGGTGGAGCTCACGTGAGTTTATTATGGCACCAAGGTCACTATTACACATTTTTTTCACACCTGCCCCTTGGGTGGGGCCTTTTGGCTGGGACCGGAGGAATTTCCTATACCTGGCGGAAGGGCCCGCCATTGTACTGCACAATGGCACGTGAGCATTTTCCTCACCTCCCTTTTCCTGGTTGTTTGTTTGTTGTATATTGTTTTTTTTTGTGCGTAAACAGTTTGGTACTTACCTAACTAGTAGAGTGTAGGTGCTCAGACGTTCCTGGAAAGCCTTGGGAGATGAGGGCACATGGCCTTTTTTTGTTAGGTTCTCCCCTTCCCATGGGGTCTCCCTTCAGGGGGAGCCCCACTTAGTACTTGGGTAGGCCTTGCTTCAGCAGGCCTCCCTAAGAAAGGGGTCCACCCAGTTTCGGTTGGGTGGACCACAAGTACCCAAGTCCCTGTCAGAAATCTCCTGGGGAATCAGGGCCAGGGTCCTTTCTCTTTGGAGGAGGACCATGTGTACACCCCGTGCACATTTTTTTGTGTGCTTCATTTTAAATTAGTTTTGTGTGTGCTAAAAAAAGTAAAGGAAATGACCAACAGTGTCAGCAGTCAAAGTAGAAACGCATTTCGAGAATCAAGATTTCCCTTCATCAGCTGAACCTCGGTGAACTGTCTCTTGCCTATAAGCACCTGGCAATAACCTGCCGTTACTAAGTGAAAGCGTTTGTTACCCCAACACTTCATATTCCTGATATGTGTCCGTTGTACCATGTACTTGTATGAGAAAAGTAACCTGTTCTCTTTGTTTTGCTTCCTTTATGTGAAATCCCTTGTGTTCCTGCCATTCCCTCTGCTTTCCTATTAAAAACTAACCACACTAAGCAGGAGATCACAGCATGGTCACTTCTATAGCTATGCTGGGAACTCGGCCTGCTCTCCTCCAATGATCAGACTTGTCCTGACATGCCCCAACTGCACAGCCATTCACTGGGAAGCTCAGTGTGCTGCTGCTTCTCCTCTCCCCCAGCTCTTATGCAGCTGAGAACAGAGGGAATGTGATCACTTATAAAAAAAAAGGGAAAAAAGGTGTTTATAAATTTTTTTTTTATAGCTATGCAAAACATATTTTGCCTTTTATTTCTCTTTCAAACTGAAAGGGTTGTTTTACAAGGTGATCATTTACGATCACTTTAAAGAGGAGCTCTAGCCCCCCCCCCCACCAAAAAATTAAAAGTCAGCAGCTACAAACACTGTAGCTGCTGACTTTTATTATTCAGATACTTACCTGTCGAGGGATCCCGCAATGTCGGCACCCCAGCCAATTTCTCAATTGCCTCTTGGGTGCTGCCGCCGCCATTACTTGTAATGTAAACCGGCAGTAAAGCCTTGCGGCTTCACAGCCGGTTTCCCTACTGTGCATGCACAAAGCGCGCTGTGATTTGTGAATGGCCTGGCGGCGGAGGAAGGAGGAGGGGCGGACTTCCAGAGGACCTCGCCGCAGCGAGGTCCCACGTAAGTGGGGACGGGTACCGGTTAAAAACAGGTACTCGCCCCCCTAAAGGTGCCAAATGTGGAAGGGGGGGGGAGGAAGCAAACAAGCAGAGCTTCCCCTTTTGGGTGGAGTTCTGCTTTAAGTTCAAGTTAAAAAAAAAAAAAAAAGTTTTCTTTGCTAGATCAGTTTGACTAGCCACACTAAAAATGTCAATAAATGAGAAAAAAGGTAAAAAAAACAACAAAAATGTAGCAAGAAACAAATGACAGAGATTTATAATAAAATACAATGTATAAAGCTCTCAGCCAGTGTAACAATGTATTTGATGTTATGAACAATCACAGATCCAACATTCAGATTCAGTAGAGGAAATGTATAAAAGGGAATAAATAAAATGTGTCTAAAGAGGGAAATGGGAAAAAAAATTATAATTATGTGAAACATTTTCCAAAAAAATTCAACTGCAAGCAGTTTGTGTTCTCACCAGTCACTGGGTAATGAATTGCTCTGGATAGGTACTATTATGATGCTTATGAGCTTCCCAACCTTTATGGTAGAAATGCCAGCAAACAATCAGTCCTCATGAATGATAATCCAAATGTCCAATCAACAGGCTGGGGGTTTGTTGCTGGCTAGAGCAATGTATTTTTTTAAGGCAAATTTCATCTAAGCTGCTCAATAAGTGAGATTTAAATAAAAAAACACAATGTTATGCTTTGAAATCAGTAATTTAATACAGCTAATTCAGTTTCACTAAAATTCCTCCACTCTTCCCTTAAAACAGACGGCATACAGAACAGCTTGCTTTGCAGTTTCCTTTGTCTGATTGAAACCATGGATTTGGCCTTTTCATAAGGGAGCAGTCACAGCAGTAATGACCTATTGAGATCTAGAACAAGCTTCTTGCAGAACAACTGACGGTGATACCATCTTTCACAAGTGAGCTGGGGACTAGAGCGCCACCTGCTGGCTGGATAGAAGATTGCATATTATTATTACAATAGTACCTTGGATTACAAGCATATTTCGTTCCACAAGCATGCTTGTAATCCAAAGCACTCGTATATCAAGGCAAGTTTCCCCATAGGAATCAATAGAAACTCAGATAATTTGTTCCACAGTGACTTCTGGTGTATGCAGTACTGTATGTGGCCAGAGGCGTGGGGGTGCCGGAGACACTCAGAGACACTCAGAAACCGAGTGTTTCTGAGCGTTTCCGGGTGTCTCTGAGCATCTCCGAGCATCTCTGAGTGTCACGGGCACCCCCCGCACTTCTGGCCACATGCGGTACTGCACCCCCGCAGCAGCTTCAGTCCTGCTCGTCTTGCCAGACAACACTCGCAAATTGACTCAGGATTTTTTTTTTTAAATAGCTTCGTATTAGGAAACGCCCGTAAACCACGTTACTCGCAATCCGAGATTTTACTGTATTATTAAGTTATTATACAGAAATAATTTAGCGCCAACAGTTTGCCCAGCGCTTTTCAACATTAGGGCAGACAGTACAGAGAGTACACGGATAAACGGGGTATTAATCGGAGATGCAAGGAGGAGGGGGGCCTAGGATTGGGATCAGGAACAAGGGGAGTAGTTATAAGGCAGTAGGGTGCAGGGTACAGGATTCAGGGCAAGAGCAAGATCAGGTGCAGGATAAATGCCAAGCAGTATTTGCCTAGCAAAGAAAAACACTGAGGGAAATGGAGAGGAGGAACTAAATACCCTCCCAGCAGCCAGCATCAGGTGGAAACTGATTACTGGGATCTGCTTTCAGCTGTACCCCACACTGTCTGTGATGATTTTTTGGAACATGAAATAAAAGGTTGAAGAAGTGCAGCAGAATCCGAATCCTTTTCATTTTCTGTAGCTTGCAGACGAGCTGTGCTAGCACCTTCACCTCAAGTGGCTAGTAGATGGATGGCTGATTGCACACCTGGAGCAGCTTTGCTTGTGTGTCTTTTCCAGGTCCTGACAATACTTTTTCTCCAGAAGGCTTCTGGCTGGTCTTTCAGCAGTGGCAGTGGGTGGTCCTTTCTTCTGAACATTTACTGCAGTAGTACACTAAAGTCCTTGGGGGTGTGTCCCAGCCTAGGCTCCGAAGAAGTGGGTTAAAATACTGGTGACATCTAGTGGCAGAAAGGAATAACTGCAAGGGTTAGGTCCAAACTGAAAAAGCTGCGGTGGGTGGTCCTTGACGCTTAATGACACTTGCACATCATTCAATGCAGTAGTACACTAAGGCCCTCCGGGGTGTGTCCCAGCCTAGGCTCAGAAGAAGTGGGTTGAAATACTGGTGACATCTAGTGGAAGAAAGGAATAACTGCAAGGGTTAGGTCCAAACGGAAAAAGCTGCGGTGGGTAGTTTCCGAATTTCCGAAATTCAGAGCATTCGGTAAAATTAGTTTATATTGTAATTTGGGTATTCGGATATATCCAAATCTCCGAATAACGAAAAATTTGTCCGAATATTAATTTGGAACGAAATGAACCGAACATGTCTACTCCGGGGTGTGTCCCAGCCTAGGCTCAGAAAAAGTGGGTTGAAATACTGGGGACATCTAGTGGCAGAAAGAAATAACTGCAAGGGTTAGGTCCAGACTGAAAAAGCTGCGGTTGCGTTGGGTGGTCCTTGACGCTTAGCGACACTTGCGCATCATTCAGTGCAGTAGTACTCTACAAGGTCCTCTAGGGCGTGTCCCAGCCTAGGAAGTGGGTTGAAATACTGGTGACATCTAGTGGCTGAAAGGAATAACTGCAAGGGTTAGGTCCAAACCGAAAAATCTGCAGTGGCGGTGGGTGGTCCTTGACGCTTAGTGACACCTGCACATCATTGAGTGCAGTAGTACTCAAAGGTCCTCCGGGGCGTGTCCCAGCCTAGGAATTGGTTTGAAATACTGGTGACATCTAGTGGCAGAAAGGAATAACTGCAAGGGTTAGGTCCAAACTGAAAAAGCTGCGGTGGCGGTGGGTGGTCCTTGACGCTTAGTGACACTTGCACATTATTGAGTGCAGTAGTACTCTAAGGTCCTCTGGGGTGTGTTCCAGCCTAGGAAGTGGGTTGAATTACTGGTGACATCTAGTGTCAGAAAGGAATAAGTGCAAGGGTTAGGTCCAGACTGAAAAATCTGCGCTGAGGGTGGGTGGTCCTTGATGCTTAGTGACACTTGCACATCATTCAGTGCAGTAGTACTCCAGAAGGTCTTCTAGGGCGTGTTCCAGCCTAGGAAGTGGGTTGAAATATTGGTGATATCTAGTGGCTGAAAGGAATAAGTGCAAGGGTTAGGTCCAAACCGAAAAATCTGCAGTGGCGGTGGGTGGTCCTTGACGCTTAGTGACACTTGCACATCATTGAGTGCAGTAGTACTCAAAGGTCCTCCGGGGCATGTCCCAGCCTAGGAATTGGTTTGAAATACTGGTGACATCTAGTGGCAGAAAGGAATAACTGCAAAGGTTAGGTCCAGACTGAAAAATCTGCGCTGGTGGTGGGTGGTCCTTGACGCTTAATGATACTTGCACATCATTGAGTGCAGTAGTACTCTAAGGTCCTCTGGGGTGTGTCCCAGCCTAGGAAGTGGGTTGAAATACTGGTGACATCTAGTGGCAGAAAGGAATAACTGCAAGGGTTAGGTCCAGACTGAAAAAGCTACATTCTATAGTAGTAGAGTTCTGTAGTATATAGTAGTAGTAGAGTTCTGTTTTAAGGCTGTTCCCCCTGTATACACCTTAGGGTTTAGTATTTTTTTACCTACCAGTATATTTTTGGGTGGTGAGAGATAAACAGGGCACATCCAATGCACCCAATACAGACTGGTGCAAGCTTCATCAATGTCCCTTGCGGGCACTGACCCATGGACCCCGTACTGCAAGGACCCATATTTATTACTTCACTAAAACAAGATTTAGCTTCTAGTACAAAAAAAACTTTTCTGGAATGCAAGAACAGAAAAAACCCCCTGAATTTATTGGACTTTGCAGGAAGGACTTTTCAAAGGGACTCACGCGTTGCGTCCGTTGAGGACGGTCGCTCGAGGTATGAGGAGGAAGGGATGATGACCGTCGGGCCAAGTCGCTCATTGCCGGCGTGCAAACATTTTAACAATGTAATTTGCTGTTGCAGCAAACAGGCTTGTGGTGGCCCCAGAGCACCTGAGCAATCAAGACAAGGACAAGGAGGAAACGGCGGGCGTTCGCCAGGGCGAGGAAGGCGGCGATCGGACTCGGAATTACTAATATTTCACGATTTCTTCACAGATCCTGCAGCACTTTATAGTACGCAGATATATAATTTTTTCCTTTTTGGTTTTAATTAACCACAGAGAGGTTTACCTGACCGCATTTATATTCTGTGGAGGAGCGCCAGTCATGTGATCACCCCACCCCCAGCTAATCGCAAACGGTTTTATGATTATTAGCACCTGAATGTAGTCCCGGCACATACAAGGCTGTAACCTTGATATTTTGTTCTTCGATCGTTTTATTAAATGTATTTTTCAAGATTCGCTCATTTTGCTTGAGAGGTTGCTTTAAACTGACTTCATCTGCAGATTTAAGTTCATCCCTTTGATCTGGAGATGAAGAAACAGAAGGATACAAAAAGAAACAATGTTTCTTTTTACCCTAGTGTTTCAGTGGCTGAGCAATGTTGTTGATAAACATTGCCCCGCTGCTTTTTTTTTTTTGGACAGCTCTTAAAGGAGGTTTAAATTCTAATAGGGTGACATTTGGTTTGCTAAAGCGCCATACATCATAAACAATTGCTAGGTTTTAATAACACGCCTCAACAGTAGATCCCTCCCAGCAACAACTGACACCCCTCAGCAACATAAGCCCCCCAGCAGCAACAACAGACCCCCCCCCCCAACAACAATATACCCCCACCTTGCAACAATAGATTCCCCAGCAACAATAAATCTGCCTCAGAAACTATAGACCCTAACAAGCAACAATAGATCTCTCAGCAGCCAGCATCAATAGAACCTCCAGCAGTCAGGAACTGTAGACACCTCCCTCAACAGTAGATCCCCCCAAGCAACAATAGATCTGCGCAGCAATAATATAGCTACCCAGCAATAATAGACCTTCACCAGCATCAATAGAACCTCCAGCAGTCAGGAACTGTAGACACCTCCCTCAACAGTAGATCCCCGCTAAGCAACAACAGATCTACGCAGCAATAATATATCTACCCAGCAATAATAGACCTTCGCCAGCAGCAATAGATCTCAAAGAAGCCAGCATCAATATAACCTCCAGCAGTCAGGAGCAATAGACCCCTCTCTAAACAGTAGATCCCTCCAACAACAATAGATCTACTCCAGCACCAACAGCGCCCCTAGCAACAATAGATCTACCCCAGAAACAATACACGCCCAGAAACAATAGATCCCCCAAAAAATACACCCCTAGCAACAATAGATCTACCCCAGCAATAATAGACCCTCGCCATCAACAACAGATCTCTCAGAAGCCAGCATCAATACAACCACCAGCAGTTGGGAGCAGTAGACCCCTTCAACAGTAGACCCCCCCCCCCCCGCAGCAATAGATCTACCCTGGCAACAATATACCTCCAGCAACAGTAGCCCCCCTAGCAATAATAGATATACCCCAGAAATAATAGATCCGCCAGCAACAATATACCCTTGCCAGAAACAATAGATCTCCCAGCAGCCAGCAACAGTAGATCCCCCCTCAACAGTAGATCCCTCCCAGCAACATAAGCTCCCAGCAGCAATATATCCCTCACCAGCAAAAACAGAGCCCACCAACGACAATAAGTCCCGACCTCGCAACAATAGATACCCCCAGCAACAATAGATCTACTCCAGCACCAATAGCCCCCCTAGCAACAATAGATCTACCACAGAAACTATACAGCCCCAGAAACAATAGATCTCCCCGCCACAATACACCCCTAGCAACAATAGATCTACCCCAGCAATAATAGACCCTCGCCATCAACAACAGATCTCTCAGAAGCCAGCATCAATACAACCTCTAGCAGTCAGGAGCAGTAGACCCCTTCAACAGTATCCCCCCCGCAACAATAGATCTACCCTGGCAACAATATACCCCCAGCAACAGTAGCCCTCCCTAGCAACAGTAGATATACCCCAAAAATAATAGATCCCCCAGCAACAATATACCCTTGGCAGCAACAATAGATCTCCCAGCAGCCCGCAACAGTAGATCCCCCCTCAACAGTAGATTCCTCCCAGCAACATAAGCCCTCAGCAGCAATAGATCCCTCACCGGCAAAAACAGACCTCCCCAATGACAATAGACCCCACCTCGCAACAATAGATACCCCCAGCAACAATAGATTCCCCCAGCAACAATAGATTCCCCCAGCAACAATAGATTCCCCCAGCAACAATAGATACCCCCAGCAACAATAGATCCCTCAGCGGCCAGTATCAATAGACCCTCCAGCAAACCCCAGCACCTCTTGCCATTACATACATTCAGTGCTGGAGGTTCCGGAACTGCAATCCCCCACATTCCCACTGAAAAAAAAAAAAGATTGTGTATATATATATATATATATATATATATATATATATATATATATAAAGTGTGTGTCTGTATATACTGCTAGTATCCTGTGTGTATATATATATATATATATATATATATATATATGTGTGTGTAATAAAGAATGTTTTAGTGTTGGACGAGTCTTTTTCTACCCCTTATCTCTGTTCATCTTTTAGGTTCTGGGAACATTTATGTTGTAACGTTGGAAGAATGCATCTTCTGACTAGTTTGCCTCCAACTGTCACTTAGCGCGCGCACATCTGACGGTTTCTGAAGCAGTGCATTATGGGAGGGAACATCAGATGTCTACAAAGGCGGAGAGGAAGGATGGGGCTTTAGTAAAAGCCGAACCAGCAAAGG
The DNA here is from genome assembly GCA_037952835.1 of Lithobates septentrionalis. Taxonomy (NCBI): domain Eukaryota; kingdom Metazoa; phylum Chordata; class Amphibia; order Anura; family Ranidae; genus Lithobates; species Lithobates septentrionalis. The sequence continues at coordinate 43,489 of JBBDGP010003610.1, forward strand.
AAGAAAGACGTGTTTAAGTGTTCAGAAAATCAACCGGAAAAATGGTTTGTAATGTATGCGGGGGGAGAAGGGTAGGAAATGAAGAAAATGGTGCGGTTTACCTTGGAGGGGGGGGGTCATTTACACCAGGTACTTGGATCAGCATTGACTGTCGCAAGTTAACGCATGGGCACATAGAAACAATCGTTTTCTATGTGCCCTGTTTGCACCATACAGACGCGTTGGTGTGCGTCTCACAAGGATGCAGCATGTCTTTGTGCAGCATTGCGTCGCAGCGTACGGTTGTGCATAGAGTTGAACAAAGTGTCAAAAAAGAGCAGCAAGTGAGGCCAGCAAATGTCAGTATAAATGTCAGTGAACCCATTGCTGCCAGAATCCAGAGAACACCTCCCAAGATCGCTCCACAGGTCCACAAGATAAAAATATTCTGGCGAAACGCGTATTCCTAAAATGATAGATTTAAAGTGATCGGGGGAAGGGAGCCGGGATATAGACAGCAGTCCTGTTCAGGGGAGATTATAAATGGAAGTTTTACATCATTGTATTTATAATGAAAATGCAGATTTGTCAAATGGAAAAAGTAAGTGAACCCCGAGCTACCCCAAATCCCTGGAATATGGCGCTCCAGATTAGGTGCCCATGATTAGAACCTCCTTCTGGAGTATACGGTCTTATATATAATCCTCAGATAACCTTATCCACTACAGGGGCAACCAAATCTGCTGCAGAGTCCCCAAACCCCCTCCAAAAGCCCAACCTGCCTACAGTAACACTCATCCAACCTCCCACAGTGCCCCCAAACTCCCACAGTGTCCCCAGCCTGCTGCAGTGCCTCGAACCTCCAACAGTGCTCCTCAGCCTCCTCCAGAAACCTTATCAACTAAAGGACCACCAGATCTACTGCAGACCCCTCTAACCCCCATCTCCCCTACAGTGACACTCAGCCCTATCCAACCACCCACGGTGCCCCCAAACTCCCACAGTGCCCCCAGCCTGCTGCAGAGCCTCCAACCTCCAACAGTGCTCCTCAGCCTCCTCCAAAAGTCTCCTAACCCCCATCTCCCCCACAGTGACACCCAGCCTCAACCAACCTTCCTCTCTACCTACCACAGAGCCCTCAGCCTCCCACAGTGCCCCCAGCCTGCTGAAGAGCTTCCAACCCTCCATAGTACCTCCAACAGTTCTCCTCAGCCTCCTCCAGAAACCTCATTCACTATAGGGCCACCAAATCTGCTGCAAAGTCCCCTAAACCCCTCCACAACCCCAACCCCCCTACAGTGACACCCAACCCCATCCAACCTCCCAGAGTACCCCCAGAGAGACCTCAGCCTCCCACAGTGCCCCCAGCCTGCTGTAGAGCCTCCAACCCTGCATAGTGCCCCCAAACTCCAACAGTGCTCCTCAGCCTCTTCCAGAAACCTCATCCACTATAGGGCTACCAAATCTGCCGCAGCGTCGCCTAACCCCCTCCACAACCCCAGCCCCCCTACAGTGACATCCAACCAACCTTCCACAGAGCCCCCAGAGAGCCCTTAGCCTCTCACAGTACCCCCAGCCTACTGCAGAGCCTCCAACCCTCCATAGTGCCCCCAACCTCCAACAGTGCTCCTCAGCCCCCTTCAGAAATCTCATCCAAAACAGGGCCACCAAATCTGCTAAAGCATCCCCCAACACCCTCCACAACTCCAACCTCCCTACAGTCCTACAGTAACGCCCAGCCTCATCCAAGCTCCCACAGTGCCCCCCAACCTCCTGCTCTACCTCCCCCAGTGCCCCAAGAGAGCCCCAGTCTGCAGCAGGGCCTCTAACCCTCTATAGTGCCCCCCCCCCCAACCTCCAAAAGTGCCCCTCAGGCCCCCTCCAGAAACCTCATCCTCTACAGGGCCACCAAGTCTGCTGCAAAGTCCCCTAACCCCCTCCACAATCCCAACCCACCTACAGTGACACTCAGCCCTATGCAACCCTCCACAATGCCCCCAAATTGCTGCAGAGCCTCCAACCTGCCATAGTGGCTCCAACAGTCCTCCTCAGCTGTTGGGACATGGATGGTGTTGGAAGAATTTACCGTGCCCTGGTCTCAAATAAGTTAGGGACCCCTGCTGTAGAATGAAAAGGAGCATTTGCTTGATTGTTGAGAGACAGGTGCCCTTCCACCATTGGACACCTGCTTTCAGGCACGCGGTCAATTAGTAACATACCTGCACAGTATGGGGGCCATTAACTCTTTTGGAGCCGGGCTTTATTACCTGGCGGTGACCTTCTGAAAAGAGACGGAGGAAGAGTTGAATGAGATTGGATTTTGACCTCATCTGATGGCATTCGGAGTAATTAGAAAGCCTCACTTTGGCAGGGAGTGAAGGAAAAAAAAAAAATAGAAAACTGTATCTTATTAAAAGTCAAAATCTGCATTTAAATGGTAAAATCTCCCAGCGTTGAGGATACGGAGGAGCCGAGGGCTGGCAGGGCTGGGACCTCGCGTTCTCCCTGCCTATTACGCTTCTTAGAGCTGAATTATTATGCAAATGCAATTCCATCTCTCATTAAAAATAAGGAGAGAGGGAGAGCAGATGAGAGTGGAAGGGAAGAGGCGGCATGGCGGTCCGCCGGCTCCGCGGCCATTGTGCGTCGCTGTGCGAATCTCGCAGGTCCGGCTGTCCTTTCCCGCGGACACATCTTTAATGTTTAATCTTTAACCGTAATCTCAGATATCGTTCCTACAGTCTTTTCATTCAAATCCTTGTAGATCCGATCTCAAGGACTATATTACTCAACAAAAAAACCCCAAAAAAAACTATTTTATAATGGCCACAGCTCTTCATCAGTGTAATCCATCATCCATCGTATTAGGGATCCGCAGGTGTTTACTTATTTTGGTTCAGCACCTTATGCCGCGTATATTCAGGGGCCCATTCACATTGGAGCTAAAATGCAGTGGGGATGGAAAGTATTCAGACCCCCTTACATTTTTCACTCTTTGTTATATTGAAGCCATTCGCATTGCTGCTGATCTCCTGCAGCCTCTTTCTGTCTGCATCCGTTCCAGTGATGGCTCCATCAGAGACCCTTGTGACAGGGTGACAACACAGGAACACATTGAGAGACGGGGACAGAGCGTTGTCACCCTATAACTGGATGTTGCATGGCACTTCTCAGGGTGGGATTCCTAAAGGTGACAAAAGCAAACCATGCCTGTGTGTCACTTGTAGTCTTCATTGGAAATTCATGTTACATGGTGACAACGCAGGGACACATTAGGATTCAGGGACAGAGCGTTGTCACCCTATAACAGGAAGTTGCATGACACGTCTCAGGGTGAGTTTCCTAAAGGTGACAAAAGAGAACCATACCTGTGTGTCACTTGTAGTCTCCATCAGAGGCCCTTGTGACAGGGTGACAACCCAGGAGCACATTGGGAGACAGGGACAGAGTGTTGTCACCCTATAACAGAAAGTGCCTGAACAAGGTCCTTCATAGCAGGATCACCATAAATAACAGAAAGTTGCATGATATGTCTCAGGATGGGTTTCCTAAAGGTGACAAAAGAGAACCACGCCTGTGTGTCATTTATAGTCTCCATTGGAAATTCATGTTACATGGTGACAACGCAGGGACACATTAGGAATCAGGGACAGAGCGTTGTCACCCTATAACAGGAAGTTGCAGGACACGTCTCAGAATGGGTTTCCTAAAGGTGACAACAGTGGACCATGCCTGTGCCACTTTTAGTTCCATCAGAGGCTCTTGTGATAGGGTGACAACATAGGAGCACATTGGGAGACGGGGACAGAGCGTTGTCACCCTATAACAGGAAGTGCCTGAACAAAGTCCTTCATAGCAGAAACACCATGAATAACAGAAAGTTGCATGATATGTCTCAGGATGGGTTTCCTAAAGGTGACAAAAAGAGAACCATGCCTGTGTGTCACTTGTAGTCTCCATTGGAAATTCATGTCACATGGTGACAACGCAGTGACACATTAGGAATCGGGGACAGAGCGTTGTCACCCTATAACAGGAAGCTGCAGGACATGTCTTGTAGTCCCCATCAGAGGTCCTTCTGACATGGTGACAACACAAGAGCACATTGGGAGACAGGGACAGAGCGTTGTCACCCTATAACAGGAAGTGCCTGAACAGGGACCTTCATGGCAGGATCACCAGTAATTATTTTAATGAAAGCCGTAGATTTAAAAATATTAAAAAAGATTTTTTTTTTTTAAATGACATTGCAATCTTTATATAAGGTTGCATTGGCATTGCTTTGCTCCTGCGTCACATGATGGAGACTGCCCTTCCTTTATAGGGTGACAACGTTCTGTCCCTGTCTTTCCTATGTGCTCCTGTGTTGTCACGCGACTTCCAATGGAAACAGAGGCGTAGTTAATTGTTGCCACCATCGGGAAGTCCACCTGTGCCATGCAGGTGCCTGTAAACAAACAAAATGAATAAACAAAGTAATAAGAAAAAGAAACAAACAAAACAAACAAACAAAACTAATAAACAAAGTAACAAGAAAAAGTAACAAATAAAACAAATAAAATGAATAAATAAAGTAAAAAGAAAAAGTAACAAACAAACAAAATGAATAAATAAAGTAACAAGAAAAAGTAACAAACAAACAAAATGAATAAACAAAGTAACAAAGGAAGGAAAAGTATTTGGTGAAAATCCAGGCACTTGTCTCTGATAGGCCAGCAAACATTGTCAGGTTTTATACCGCTCTTCGTATTTGTGAGGATTATTAGTGATGTAACCTTCGACTTGTATTCGATCTCTCCTAATCAACAGATAACTGATCTTTAACGTGTTAAAACGGAATGAATATTCAGATTTATTTCCCTTTTATTTGTATAGCTCCATTCGGCGGCGCTCCCCGCTGACTGCTTTGTTTACGGCTCACCTTTACGGAAGATGCGCCCGCTTCGCCGCCTTCCAGTAATCAAAAGCAGCGGTGCGCAAACCGAGACATCCTTATTTACTAACTAGAGCTGTAATGAGGTGCTGGGGAGTTGGCGGCGAGGTAAGTGAACTTTAATGGCTTTCGATAGTCATTAAAGAGAGATTCTGCAATCCAGCCGAAGAGAGGAGCCGCCGCCGCCGCCCTTCACCGGGGCAAGAACTGCAGACTTCAGTAGCGCCGTTCCCAGGTCTGCCCGCCGCCGCCGCGAAAAAAATCTATTTACATGGAATGCCAAGCACCGAACGTGGGCGAAGGTCAGCCGATCGAACAGATAGCCCGGATATGTAACCACTCAATCACCGAGGACTTGTTAAATAAAATAAATATCCGTTGATCCTGCCAGAAACCCAGTGAGCTTCTCTATTCCTGTGTTACACTTTTATCAGTTACATTGTTCCCAGCTTGTCTTTTTTCGATTGCAGAACATGGAGTAGTTCTGTAGTTCTAACTCATTTCCTGGCCTGGGGTGACAGTGCTGCTCTACGAATACACAGCACAGTAAGCCAGAGTCTGAATGTAAACAAAGGGGTGGGAATGCTGGTTGACGCCATTGACCAATATGGCCATGGCTATGACATCAGCCCAGCATTCCTCCCCCTCTGTTTACATTCAGTGCTCAACCAGCAGCTGAACGGGGCTGGGGTGCATAACTGATACTTGATTGGGGCTGTATGTAAACAAATGGGGCAGGGAATTCTGGTTGATGCCATTGACCAAATATGGCAATGGGCTATGACTGACAAAATCACCAAGGAAAATTAAAGGCCTTAAAACTTTGTTGCACTGTACAGTGCAGTAATACTAACATGTTTCAGGCACTGGAAGCTGGAGGATTAAGGCGGCTTTTACAGGAAGAAAAGGGCAAAGGGAGTGATGGCCATTCAAACTCTAAATAACAGTCTAGACATAGAAAGGTGAAGTTGCAGAGATGCTGCGGCATCAGCCAGCATCTCCACCTGTTTGTTTGCATTAAGCTCTAAGACAGGTGACCTCCTGACCAGCAGTTAAATGGGGGGGGGGTGCAAATCACTAGTCCCTATATGAGAGCTAAATGTAAGGATATAAGGTGAATGTGTTGGCTGACGCCATAGACCAAATATGGCCATGGCTATATTCGGTTAGTGATGCCGGGCAGAATCCCAGCTCATTTGTTTACATTCAGCTTTTGGCCAGAGAGTTTTCTGGCTAGCAGCTAAATGGGGCAGAGGATGCATCATTGTCCAGGGCCAGTAGCTGAATGTAAACAAATAGACAGGGTTTGCTGGCTGATGTGCTTGACCAAATACGGGCATAACTATATTTGCTCAATGACATTGGCCAACAATCCCAACCATTTGTTTGCATTCAGCTTTCTGCCAGGGAATCTCCCAGCCAACAGTTGACTGGGGCCAGGAATGCATCATTGTCCCTGGTAGAGAGCTGAATGTAAACAAAGGGCAGGGTTTGCTGACTGCCGTCCTTGACCAGATATGGCCATGACTATATTTGGTCAATGCCGTTGGCCAGCACTCCCACCCCTTAGTTTACATTAAACTCTCAGCCAGGGAATCCTCTGACCAGCAGCTGAATGGGTCCCCAATGACTAAGCTCCGGGGGGGAGCGAAACACGTTGGGGGCGTGGCCTGGTCGGAGTCCAGGCTGAGGTTGGCACTCTTATATTGATCCTGGGGACCACGGATCCTTCTCTTTCACAGCAGCTGGTTGGGGCCAGGGACGCATCATTGGTCCTTAGCTGAGAGCTAAATGTAAACAAAGGGGCAAAGATGGGTGGGGGTGTTGGCCTACGTCATTGACCAGATATGGCCATGCTTGTATTTAGTCAATGGCATCAGCCAGCAGTCCCACCCCTTTTTTTACCGTCAGCTCTCTGCTGGGGAATCACCCGGCCAGCAGCTGCATGGGTCCTAATCCTGCCGTCCAGTGAAGGCCTTACCACACCACAAGCCAGAGTTTGCTCAGCAGGTGGGCCTTGCATCCATAAGACACATAGGTCGCCCCCCTCCCCCACTCTTTCCTTATTGTCTCATTGGCTGTGATTGACAGCAGCCAATAAGGAGAGGGAGTACCAGGACAGCCGAGGCTCTCATGCACAACGCTGGATCGAGATGGGGCTTAGGAGAGTATTAGGGAGCTGTGGGGGGGGGGGAGGGCGGCAGCACACAGAAGGATTTTTATACCTTCATGCATATAATGCACCTTCAGCCTTTACAACCACTTTCAATACTTCTAAAGGGATGCAGACAATGCAACTCATCAGGACACTGAGAGTGCAGAAGATGATTATAATGAACCAGACCCTCCCATTCAGAATCAGTGCGCACAGGACATGGGGAAGCAAACAGGAATTTGCTGCAAAGTTTGTTAAAATCCCCGCAATGGACATAGATGGGGATTTTTTTTTTTCCTTCCTAACAAAAGTGGAGTTAGACTTTTAAGTGTACAGATGACATTTTTTTTTAATATTATTCTACCCTTCAGACCTTTCCATCCGGCTTTTTTTACTCAGAGAAAACTTAGTTGAAACTGACAAGTTCTGATTCGGTCTCGTCCCCGCAGACCGCCGCATGCTCTATTTCATCTCCATGTTTCCATGTAGCAGAATTGAGCGCTGACCTGTATGGGGACCCCCGGAGGAAGATCCAAAAATACCACCATTAGCGGACCTCCTGGTACCCATGTTCTTCTGCCTAAATGTTCCCGGCGTAATTTCATCCACTGATGTATTAAGACACAAATTACGATCTTACAAACACCCCTGTGATCTCTCCCCCCTCGGCCCCGCGGGGGTCCTCCCATATTCCTGCGCGCAATTTTTTTCCTAGGCTCGTTGCAGGAGTCTATTGCTGGCACGCAGCACGCCAACGATCAAACGAGTCACTTAATTAGTTCCAACAGCCACAAAACAACATTTCTGCGCGCTTGTTATTCCTAATTAAAGCTTCCCTTTTTTTTGATTTGCATCTCGCTGCCTCCACGTGCTCCATCTCCTCGCTTCTCCGGCATGGATCCGCCTGACACTTTTTTTTTTTTTTTTGCACGAAGATGCCTATTAATATCTTGTTTGTTTTGCGAATGAATATTCTGCGAAAGACAGGTACATGTCTCCCTTTCTGCTGGAAGACGCGCGCGGCGAGGATAAGACGTGATGGGGAGGAGGAGGAGGAGGAGGGAACGTGATCTGTGCCGCTCATCAGCTGTCGAACAAGGCTGGGAGATGTTGGAGAAGTTGGGTAACCTGAGCGAGTTCGCCCCAGGATTCTCCGCAGAGACCTCCGGCTGGCTGAGGAGATCTGGGCTGGTGGGTTTTTTTGGATTTATCTTGTAGAACTCCCTCATGAGAATAAAGCAAGGCTGTGGTATTTATTTATTCATGAGTGAGCTTCTTCATTCATTGAAGTTTTATATCTTTGGGGCTCATGTCAAGTAGAAGTTAATCTTAAAGAGAACCAGCCTTAAATGTCACAGTTTGAGGACACCTTGCCATCAGACCTAAAGTATACGGCCAAAAGTAAGTGGACCCCCCTCCAAATGATGTAGTTCAGGTGTCTCCAGTGAAGGGTACTGTTAAAATCTTAAAGAGAACCAGCCTTAAATGTCACAGTCTGAGGACACCTTGCCATCAGACCTAAAGTATATGGCCAAAAGTAAGTGGACCCCCCCCCTCCAAATGATGGAGTTCAGGTGTCTCCAGTGAAGGGTACTGTTAAAATCTTAAAGAGAACCAGCCTTAAATGTCACAGTCTAAGGACACCTTGCCATCAGACCTAAAGTAGACGGCCAAAAGTAAGTGGACCCCCCCTCCAAATGATGGAGTTAGGGTGTCTCCAGTGAAGGGTACAGTTAAAATCTTAAAGAGAACCAACCTTAAATGTCACAGTCTGAGGACACCTTGCCATCAGACCTAAAGTATATGGCCAAAAGTAAGTGGACCCCCCCCTCCAAATGATGGAGTCCAGGTGTCTCCAGTGAAGGGTACTGTTAAAATCTTAAAGAGAACCAGCCTTAAATGTCACAGTCTGAGGACACCTTGCCATCAGACCTAAAGTATACGGCCAAAAGTAAGTGGACCCCCCTCCAAATGATGGAGTTCAGGTGTCTCCAGTGAAGGGTACAGTTAAAATCTTAAAGAGAACCAGCCTTAAATGTCACAGTCTGAGGACACCTTGCCATCAGACCTAAAGTATACGGCCAAAAGTAAGTGGACCCCCCCTCCAAATGATGGAGTTCAGGTGTCTCCAGTGAAGGGTACTGTTAAAACGACATCAAAGACATTATAGATAATTGTGCTCTTCCAACCTTGTGGTACTTTCAGAAGCTCTGTGAAGGATAGAAGAAGCAAATCTAGAGCTATATTTTTAGTTTTAGTTTATCTTTAGTCCCTATAGAGCAGTGGTCTCCAAACTGCGGCCCGGGGGCCAGATGCGGCCCTTTGCTTGCTTTTATCGGGCCCATGGCACTATTTCATCCAAAAAAAACAATAATGGGGCATAATTCCCCCCACCGACACCAATGAAGGGGGCATGTTTCCTCCCAATAGCACCAACGATGGGGCAAAATCTCTCCCACTGATACCAACATTGGGGCATAATTCCCCCCCACTGACACCAATGAGCGGGGCATATTTCCTCCCAATGGCACCAACGATGGGGCAAAATCTCTCCCACTGCGACCAACACTGGTGCATAATTCCCCCCCACTGACACCAATGAAGGGGGCACATTTCCTCCCAATAGCACCAACGATGGGGCAAAATTTCTCCCACTGACACCAACAATGGGGCATAATTCCCCCCCACTGACACCAATGAAGGGGGCACATTTCCTCCCAATAGCACCAACGATGGGGCAAAATCTCTCCTACTGACACCAACAATGGAGCATAATTACCCCCACTGACACCAATGAAGGGGGCACATTTCCTCCCAATGGCACCAACGATGGGGCAAAATCTCTCCCACTGACACCAACAATGGGGCATAATTCCCCCCACTGACACCAATGAAGGGGGCACAATCCCTCCAAATGACACCATGTTGGGGCCCAATAACATCAGTGATGGGGCACAATTCCTCCCAGTTACACCAATAATGGGGCACAATTACTCTCACTGAAATAAACTATGGGGCATTATTTTTTTCCCACTGATGTCGGGACCTTTTCTACTCTGACAGTCCGGCCCCCTAAAGTCTGAAGGACAGTAAACTGGCCCTTTGTTTAGAAAGTTTGGAGACCCCTGCTATAGAGTGTAGGTCAGGGATATGCAATTAGCGGACCTCCAGCTGTTGCAGATCTACAATTCCCATGAGGCATAGCAAGACTCTTGACAGCCCCAAACATGACACCCAGAGGCCGAGGCATGATGGGACTTGTAGTTTTGCAACAGCTGGAGGTCCGCTAATTGCATATCTCTGGTGTAGGTGATCAGTTGTCTCGGATATTTTATGATACACTCTATGACCAAGCACTGGTGAACACTTGTCCATTACACCTACCTAAATGGCCATAAAACATAAACACCCCTACAAATTATAGAGTTTTTTTTTTCTTTTTTTTTTGTACCCAACCCTCCTCTTTAAGCACGGGCTTAGGACCAATCATGGCTGAGCTCAAATTACAGTTTGTGTGAGTCCAGTGAAGTGCACCTGTTCCTCCTACATCCTACAACAATATTATAGTCAATGGTGACCTTCCGATCTCGTGGTAACAGTTTGGTGGAGACCCTTGTAAAATTTGTAACATTTTTGAAAATATTATTAAAAATTATAATATTACAAATTATATATATATATATATATATATATATATATATATATATATATATATATATATATATATATATATATATATATATTTATTTATTTATTTTTTTACCCAACCCTCCTCCTTTTGCAGCACCAGCCTGGGCCTGGCCATGGCAGAGTTAAAATTATACAGGTTGGCTGTGTCCAGCGAAGGGTACTGTTCCTGCTACATCCTACAAAAACATTGTAAATGGTTGTGCTCCTCAAACCTTGTGGTAACAGTTCTGTGAAGACCCTTTTCTGTCCCACCATGACTGTGCCCCCTGTGTACAAAGTCGGCTCCATAAAGACATGGTGTGACCAGATTGGTGTGGAGGAACTTGAGTGTCCTGCACACAGTGAGCTCTTCTGGTGTATGCATGACCTCCGCCCTACTGAAGATCTTTGGTATGAATTGGGATGCCTATTGTGAGCCAGGTCTTCTCATCCAACATCAGTCCTGTCCTTGCAGGCTCATAACTAAAAAAAAAATACTATTAATGGTAATTCTGCATGTAAAGAACATGTAACCCCCCTGTAGGTTATTGACTTCAGGTGTCTCTAGTGAAGGGTCCTGTTAATACTCCTTACAAAGACATTATAGACAATTGTGCTTTTCCAACCTTGTGGTACTTTCGGAAGCTCTGTGTAGGATAGAAGAAGCAAATCTAGAACTATTTTTAGCTGCCTCTATAAAGTGTAGGTCTCGGATACTTTATGATACGCTATATGACCAGACACTTGTGAGTACCTGTCCATCACACCTACCGAAATGGCCGTAGAATGTGAACAACTCCACAAATATACCGTTTTTTTTTTTTTCTTTTTTACCCAACCCTCCTCCTTTCACAGCATGGGCTTGGGACCGGCCATGAGTTCAAATTATTAAATTGTACAGTTTGTGTAAGTCCAGTGAAGGGTAAATCCTCCTACATCCTACAAAGACATTGTAGACAATTGTGCTCCTCAAATCTTGTGGCAACAGTTTGGTAAAGACCCTTTTCTGTTCCAGCATGACTGACCCCCCCCCCCCCCCCCTACCCCACCTCTGTACAACACCGGCTCCATAAAGACATGGTTTGGCCACTTTAATGTTCTGCACACAGTGGGCTCCTCTGGTGTATACATGACCTTAGCCCTACTGAAGATCTTTGGTATGAACTGCGATGCCTATTGCAAGCCAGGTCTTCTCATCCAACATCAGACAAAACTCTATTAATGGTAACTCTGCATGTAAAGCACACATTTAAGACTCCAAGAAAGGAAGAAAGGGGCATCATTGTCCAAACTAATACACTATATGGCTCAATGTATGTGGACATCCCAGTAGTATATTGAGTCCAAGTGTCTTCAGCGAAGGGTCCTGTTAATACAAAGACATTGAAGACAATTTTGCTCTTCCAACCTTGCGGTAACAGTGTGGTGAAGACCCTTTTCTGTTCCAGCATGACTGTGCCTCCCCCATGTACAAAGCCAGCTCCATAAAGACATGGTTTGGCCACTTGGATGTGGAGGAACTCGAGTGTCTTGAGTAACAAATAATAATAATAAGTAACAATAATAAAAACATTTTATTATTTTTATTATTAGAATTATTTAGTATTAATTTGTTCGTTCCATTTGTTTAGATGCGGCATTCGTTATTTCGGATAATTCGTAACTTCGGATAGATTCGTATTTGTTACATTCACTAACAGCCAAATTTCAAAAGGAAATTCCAATACCTATCATTTAATAGTTAGTTATTATTAGTTAGTTATGCCGTGTACACACGGGCGGACTTTTCGACCAGACTGGTCCGACGGAACAAATCCGTCGGACAATCCGACCGTGTGTGGGCTTCATCGAACCTGCAGCGGACTTTTACGGTCGAAAATCAGACGGACTCTAGATTTAAAACACGTTTCCAATCTTTCCGACGGACTCGAGTCCGGTCGAAAAATCCGTTCGTCTGTATGCTAGTCCGACGGACGTAAACCGAAGCTAGGGCAGCTATTGGCTACTGGCTATCAACTTCCTTATTTTAGTCCGGTCGTACGTCATCACGTACGAATCCGTCGGACTTCGGTGTGATCGTGTGTAGGCAAGTCCGTTCGTTCAAAAGTCCGTCGTAAGTCCGTCGGAAAGACCGTCGGACCTTTGACGCCAAAAAGTCCGCCGTGTGTACACGGCGTTATTCTTTTGAATTTTCGGATTTTCTAGTTTACGAATTTTCCAATTTTCATATTTACGAATTGCGATCATAATGAATGACCCAAAAAAGAAAATGAACACATTTTTCGGCAGTGCACATGTCTAGGTTTCTTATGTTCATGTGTTTAGCGGTAGTGCCTTTGCGTTGCTTCTGCCTGAATGGGTCAGACGGTTTCTTTTTCATCTTCTTAACAGGTTCTCGTACATCTACAGGAACGGCACACAGGATGTTTGCACTATCGGCCGATTAACACCAACCTAGCTACATCTGTTAAGTTGTTATATTGCGGAACTTTCAGCAGATGCTGTTTTTTTTTTCTTTTTAACAGTTTAAAGTCTGCGATGGGGGATAAGTGTTTCCGAGGAGCACAAACAGCCAACAGGCATAACGGGGATCAGCCACCCGTCTACTCTGGGCCTCGGATTCTTGGAATTAAAGAGATTCAGTAAACTAAAAAATAACGACACTTATAGTTTTATATATATATGGAGCTGCAAGAGGAATTCAGTAAGGCTAATGCCCCGTACACACGAGCGGATTTTCCGTCGGAAAAACTTGGACGGGTCCTTAACAACTGATGAGCCATCGGCTGTCAGGGGGCTTTCCCGCTGACAGCTGAATGTAAAAACAAGCATTGCCGGCAAAAAAAAAAAAAAATTGGCAAAGAAAACCAACGTGTCCATGCCAGACCCTTCAGATTTGGATATGGATTTTGAAGGGGGACCCCACACCAAGATTTAAAAACAAATGGGGTGGGGTCTCCCCAAAATCCACACCAGACCCTTATCCGAGCATGCAGCCCGGCAGGTCAGGAAAGGGAGGGGACAAGTCCATGTTGATGGGGACAAGGGCCTCTTCCCCACAACCCTGGGCTGTGGTTGTGGGGGTCTGAAGGTACAGGGCTTATCGGAATCTGGAAGGACCCTTTAACAAGATCCTGCTGCTCCTCCCTATGTGAATGAGTATGGGGTACATAGTACCCCCCCAGCATGCACCGGTTGATGACGTCACAAGGGGGCCTTTTTTTGTTGATTTGTTTATTGCCGGAAAGGCTTGTTTTTACATTCAGCTGTCAGTGCGGAAGCCCACTGACAGCGGATGACTCTTTAGGGAAGCCCGCTGACGACTCATCAGGGAAGCCCGCTGACAGCTGATGACTCATCGGGGAAGCCCGCTGACAGCTGATGACTCATTGGTGAAGCCCGCTGACAGCAGATGACTCATTGGGGAAGCCCGCTGACAACTGATTACTCATTGGGGAAGCCCGCTGACAGCTGAAGACTCATCGGGGAAGCCCGTTGACAGCTGATGACTCATCGGGGAAGCCCGCTGACAGCTGATGACTCATCGGGGAAGCCCACTGACAGCTGAAGACTCATCGGGGAAGCCCGCTGACAGCTGATGACTCATCAGGGAAGCCCGCTGACAGCTGATGACTCATCGGGGAAGCCCGCTGACAACTGATTACTCATTGGGGAAGCCCACTGACAGCTGATGACTCACCGGGGAAGCCCGCTGACAGCTGATGACTCATCGGGGAAGCCCGCTGACAGCTGATGACTCATCGGGGGAGCCCGCTGACAGCTGATGACTCATCAGTTGTTAACAGCTAGCTATTGTAGGCTTTTGTGGTGTGGTTTTAACAAGCCAAAAACAATTGTCAAGTGCACTGCAAACGCGCATAGGCCATTTGTGGGAGCGTTTTTTAATGCTCTTAAACGCTTATCAACCACACCTATTAACGCTTTAGGCGCATTTGATAAGCGTCAGTATTTTGAGCAAATGTGAACGAGCCCTGATGGGTGTGAAATTTATTAAAGGTGTCTGCAACGGGCACTTGTCAGGTTCTATTATCTCTGTGGCTGGGGGTGCCATATTGGCTTTGGACATCAGAGTATCTGACTATGAATAAGTCATCCAGTATTGACTGCTGCATGTTGGATTGTTGGATGTACAATAATGTTTTGCAGTTCGGCGATGGATGACGACAACCTTTACATAATATAAAATTTGTATTGTAGTTTTTGTTTGACATGGCATGGTTCCTTATTTTAGACTTTTTGTGTGATACATAAGAAATGTAGGATGAGAGCTGGTTCTTCAGTAGGGAACAGCACCCTGGAAAACGACCTTGGAGAAGGATCTGCGGAGTAGGAGTCACACTGGAAGAGGTAGGACCAGGGAACTGGATCAGGATGACATTGGAATGGATAAGACCTGTGACTTGGATCAGGATTAGGATAAGTACAAGGATGGTTCCGCTTGAGAGCAGGTGACTAGGGATCCCCCAGGGTGAGAAGTTTAAGAGCTGCCCCTTAGCTACCAGGTACCCCCTCTTGGGAGTTTGGATTTAACTGCATCCTCACCCCAGGTCGTTACCCCCAGGTTTACCCCACTTAAGCATCACAGACCATGAGCCAAGAACATGCATGAAGCAGGTCTGGAACAGGATATCCAGATATAAATTGGAGGTCAGGGCAGGCAGCAGGCAAGGATAACCAGGAAACAACCAGAAGTCAGGGCAGGCAGCAAACACAGATAACCAGGGTTTTGAAGAAGCACAATGTACGTGTGAAACGTTGTCACCCCTTGGTCTGTTGTTGTAGTCCTGGTGGCAGTCTTTCAATAAACCTGTTGGGTTGATGTTGGTGTGCAGCTAATTTTTCTCACTTGGTCTAACCAGGATACAAGCCAGAGATCAGGGCAGGCAGCAGACACAGATAAATAGGAACTAGCCTGAGGTCAGGGTTGGTAGCGGATATGAATAACCAAAATAATGTCAGAGGTCAGGACAGGCAGGAGAGATGAATAACCGGGAAACAGCCAGATGTCAGGACAGGCAGCAGACATGGATAACCAGGCACCAGCCAGAAGTCAGGGCAGGCAGTAGACATGGATAACCAGGCACCAGCTAGAAGTCAGGGCAGGCAGCAGACATGGATAACCAAGAACCAGCCAGAAGTCGGGGCAGGTAGTAAACACAGATAATTAGGTATTAGCCAGAGGTCAGGGCAGGCAGCAGACATGGATAACCAGGAACTAGTCAAAGGTCAGGACAGACAGCAGACATGGATAACCAGGAACTAGCCAAAAGTCAGGGCAGGCAGCAAACAGATAAACAGAAATTAGCCAGAGGTCAGGGCAGGCAGCAGACATGCATAACCAGGAACTAACCAGAGGTCAGGACAGGCAGCAGAAATGGATAACCAGGAACCAAATAGAGGTCAGGACAGGCAGCCATCATAGATAACCTGGAACCAGCCAGAGGCCAGGACTGGCAGCAGACAAGGATAACCACTAACTAGCTAGAGGTCAGGACAGGCAGCAGACATTAATAGTAAGGATACAAGCCAGAGGTCAGGGCAGGTAGCAGGCAGAGATAACCAGGAACAAACCAGAGGTCAGGGATAGGCAGCAAACATGGATAACCAGGAACTAGCCAGAGGTCAAAGGCAGGCAGCAATGTTTGGTAGCAACCGTGATGGGGAGAAGCCTGCCTATTTTGGAGCTGCTGATGCACAGTGAGAAGGCAGCTCTGATAGGTTACAGATGCAGCCCTGGAAGGCAAGTACACTGACTGTCTCTCTGTATCAGTTGGACACACCCCCTACAGAGTCAGAGCTTGAGCTGTGCAATAAGCAAAGTTCCTGCTCCCTGGTTATTGGAGCATATTAGCTGTGACTCAGGGGGGGGGGGGGGTGTCGGACCTCGGCAGAGAGACTGTCAACACTTGTTCCTGTGATAGCTCTGTCATGGTGAAGCAATCCAAGCTTATTTCTGCAACAGCAGTCAAACAACTGATTGTTGGGCGTTTGTAGCCAGGTGCGCCCCCCATCCACCCCCCCCCCTATCCACCCCCACCAGTCTGTAGTAGAGGGAATCTAAAAAAAATGTTTAATCTCAAAAGCAGGTGTGCAGCACATGGAAATGTTTTGGACCGGGTGGAAATGTGGACGTTCATGCTTGAGAACCAAAGTCTGGGAATTCTAGATGGAGGAATGGAGAGGATGGATCGCTGCCCAATGGAAAAAAAAAACAAAATGCGTTGGTCCCCGAGCTGCGAAATGGCTTAATTAGACGGAACGTCCTTCTGTCCAATGAAGGCAAATTTCCCACTCTCCGTCATGTAACCGCTCTGGTTGGCTCCCGTGACGGCGGCCCAGAGGCCCTTCCCGTTCATTAAGAGTGGCCACTTCATGGACATGAATGAAACGACGAGAGGGTGAAAATTAAACCGTACTCAGATATCTATCGAGGGAAATCCGGGCTGAAATATTGTGCCATATGATGGAGACGAGCTTCCAAGATGAGATCATCCTTGTGGTTCAGATGCCTTTGCCAAGAAAAAATCTGTCCCCATATGTCGAAACCACCCGCCTTCGTATTCCACGGCAGCGCTAATGTTGGGTTATTGGCATCGGCGGCAGGATGGAGCCTCCGCAGATGTTTACACCGTAGCCTAATTATATTAACCCTTGGTCTGCCAGGACGGCGGGGAGCGGGGGGTGGCGAAAGGCTGTAAGGTTGCCAATTGGCCCTTATTAGCACGGACAACTGTTATTTGCAGTAAAATCTTCCCGTCACGGACTCCAGATTTTCTCTTCCTGCCAACCCCGGAAAGTGGAAAACATTGGCCGCGGAGCGTGCGGGAATGATATACCGGGGGGATGCCAATAGTTAAGGCAGAACTCCAGCAGATATAGAAGGTGCAAATGAATGCAGCTCTGTGACTTTTAATACACCATTAAATGTGAGCATCACCTGAATGCCGGTCTCGACAAATCCCTGCTGCCAGGTTGCCGTGGCGACTAGTAATTGCGTCCTGGCGTCTGGGCTTTTGTCAACCAGCAATGGAGAGAGGACTGCCTGAAACCGCCCAGTCGGGCTGTCCCTAGACTAGGTGTGCGAATGGCAACCTCAGCCTGGAGTCCGACCAGGCCACACCCCCAACGCGTTTCGTTCTGCCCCTCGGAGCTTAGTCATGGGGGTTTACTTGTCGCATGGAAGCATCCGGGCGGCTGCGCTGACGCACATCCAGCGCGCCCCCCCCCACTATGTATCCTGGGCTCCACTTGCCTATCTGCGGGCCCGGGACCAGGATAGCGGGTGCTGCCAGGTAGAGGGGAGGGGGGTGAACAGACAACGGGGTCCACTCTCCTCCCCTTCTTGTTGCTGTCCACTTCTAGGTTGGTCCACTTCCAGGTGGGTAGAGAGTGATAGGTGCCCCGGGAGCCACACATCATGTCAAAGTCTGCTGCCTGATAGTGAACTGCAGTCTCAGCCTGGACCCTTACCAGGCCACGCCCCCCAACACGTTTCGCTCTGCCGCTCGGAGCTTAGTCGTGGGGGTTTACTTGTCATTTACTTGTCGCATGGAACCATCCGGGCGGCTACGCTGCCACACATCCAGCACACCCCCCCACTATGTATCCTGGGCTCCGCTTGCCCATCTGCGGGCCCGGGACCGGGATAGCGGGTGCTGCCAGGTAGAGGGGAGGGGGGTGAACAGACAACGGGGTCCACTCTCCTCCCCTTCTTGTTGCTGTCCACTTCTAGGTTGGTCCACTTCCAGGTGGGTAAAGAGTGATAGGTGCCCCAGGAGCCGCACATCATGTCAAAGCCTGCTGCGTGATAGTGAATTGCAGTCTCAGCCTGGACCCTCACCAGGCCACGCCCCCAACGTGTTGCGCTCTGCCGCTCGGAGCTTTAGTCGTGGGGGTTTACTTGTCATTTACTTGTCGCATGGAACCATCCGGGCGGTTACGCTGCCGCACATCCAGCACGCCCCCCCACTATGTATCCTGGGCTCCGCTTGCCCATCTGCGAGCCCGGGACCGGGATAGCGGGTGCTGCTAGGTAGAGGGGAGGGGGGTGAACAAACACGCGGTCCACTCTCCTCCCCTTCTTGTTGCTGTCCGCTTCAAGGTTGGTCCACTTCCAGGTGGTGGGTAGGGAGTGATAGGTGCACCGGGAGCCGCACAACAAGTAAAAGCCTGCTGCGTGATAGTGAATTGCAGTCTCAGCCTGGACCCTCGCCTGGCCACGCCCCCAACGTGTTTCATTCCACCCACTGGAGCTTATTCAGGGTCACTTCCAGGTTCCCGTTGACCGTTTTCCCGGCCATCATTGCCTTCTGGGAAAGAATTTATTGCAGTGCGATGTGCATTGCATTACATTCGGTGGATCACAGAGGAGACATTGGGGGGGGTTTAGACCCTGCATGTCTCATTAAAGAGAACCTGTCACCAAAAAAATCATCACATGTGATTAAAAAAAAAAGTTAAGTAAAAACAAAAAGTTATTTTAATTATCAAAAATTTAAGTTGCACACAAACACATTAAATTCCCCCCCTCCACCCCCAAAAAAAAAAAATTGAGGCCCCCCACATCCAGACATATACGCACGTACAAACATAAACACACGCGTTGGGGCGCCTACTCCTGAAAACGTTAATTGCAGTACACTTTTTACATATCGCCGCGCATGCTGGAATGAGAGCAATAATTCTAGCACCAGACCTCCTCCGTAACACCAAACTGATGACCTAAAGGGGGCTTATAAAGCGTTGCCTATGGAAAATATAGGGGTACTGACGTTTGTCCTCCATTTCACAGGCGCGTGCAAATTTACATGTTGGGTATCTATTTACTCGGTGCAACCTCGACTTTTATATTTTACCAAAAAAATTGGGTAATTTATTGCATTGTTGAAATTAAAGTGATTGTAAAGGCAGAAGGTGCATTCTATGCATTTATATTAAAAAAAAAAAAAACAACTTCTGTGTGCAGAAGCCCCCCACTAATACTTACCTAAGCCCCATCTCTATCCAGCAATGTTGCTCGAGAGACTCGGCTGCCCGGGACTCTCCTCCTCATTGACTGAAACAGCAACAGGAGAGAGGAGCTCAGCACCGTGCTGCTTCTCATGTCACTGTCCAATCACAGGCTGGGGGTGTGTCCGGGATGGCCGTGGACTTTAAAAGGAGTAGGTTGAATGATGCTGGCCATCAGACTGGCCAACCTGGTGTGCTGCTTGCAAATATGCTGACAAGGAGCGCGCTGATAGGAGGAGAGAGCAGAGTGATGGAGAGAGGAGCTCAGCACTGCGCTGCTTCTCATGTCACTGTCCAATCACAGGCTGGGGGTGTGTTTCCAGGATGACCTGGACTTTAGAATTAGAAAGTTGAAGGATGCTGGCCATCAGACTGGCCAACCAGGTGTGCTGGTTGGAAATGTGCTGACAAGGAGCATGCTGATAGGAGGAGAAAGCAGAGTGATAGGAGAGAAGCTCAACACTGTTCTGCTTTTTTTTAGCAGAGGACATCTAGTGGTAGAAAAAGGTAATGCACAGGAAATTTGAATTCAAGGTGAATTACAGCAAATGCTGACTTTATTAGTTTATCTTTTAAAGAGCTATTAATCTATGAGGCAAGCAGTGGGCGGGCTCTAGGGAGGAGTTATGCAAATATCAAAATGCCTCGATTGGGTGGGTGTCATTCTGGAGTAGCAGATGTTGCTAAGCAGGCTAAATTTGCAGAGGGAACGCCCACATGTGACGCTGAGCCTCCATGACCGAAAGAACTGAAATCCAATGAATGGAAAGGGGCGGGGACAATCAGACTAGAGAGGAAAGGGCTAGGTGATGCTGGGCGTCCTCCAGCCAGGAAATGAGGCGGGGGGGGGGGGGCTCTATGTGACTTGCTGCAGCTTATAATGCACATTGTGAGAAGCTCAATGAGGAAGCCGTTTCAGTCCAGGAGAGGAGCCGGTACAGCTCGGCAAGGCCAGAGGTTCCATCTCCGTATATAAATATATAAATTATTTGTTACAAATTTACATTTTGGGATTATTTGGTTTAAGGATTTACACCGGGGGGGGGTCAGCGAGGATCACGGGAATCAGAAACCACCAGGCTATAGGAATGACGGGAACGTTTCGGAAGCCCCGCCGCTCTCTCCGGCGTCATAAATCAGCCGCAGCGCGCTTGCCCTCCACTCGCTTTGAGCCGCATTTATGGATGTAACGCTTTCAACTTTCCCCGCACAAATATTTCACTTACGCAGCGGCTTTAATGTGGCTCGGGGCGCGAGCTGCCTCCATTTTACTGCCAAGAAATGTCACAATCCCCCCCCTTCCCCTCCCCCCACCATCCATTATTTTTATTATTTTTTTTCTCCTTCCACTCCTGAATCCGCCCAGCGCTACGCCGTAGTGGCCCACTCGCATCGCGTCTGCCTCGCGCGCCGGATGGCGGCTGTACGTTATGTTTAAGCTGCGCTGTTACAGCTGCAGAGCGCCTGCAGGCGCATTAGGAGAGGAGATAGCGGGAATAGGTATGGCGGTACTTAGAGGTGAGTTACAGGAGGCAGTAATCAGGATGGATGGCGCCGACTTATTCCTGCAGGAGAGAGCCGAGCCGCGACTCGAAAGCCAACATTACCCGTCACCGCGCTTTATGACACATTGTTACAGCCAGTCAGTTGTTAGAGCGAATAGTTCAAGTGGCGCTGACGTTCCAAGCGATAATTACATCAAACGGCGATGCCAACGCGAGAGCCGATACAGTGAACTTCTCCGCAACGTTACAATTGTATCCATTCCTGGCGGGTCGCTATACAGTAAAACCTTGCATTGCGAGCGTAATTCGTTCCCGGAAACATGCTTGTAATCCAAAGCACTTGTATATCAAATTTCCCCATAAGAAATAATGGAAACTCAAATGATTTGTCCCACAACCATTTATTCAGAAGTCCTTCAGTTTATAGTCCATATAAAAATATGATAGCAATGTGATAGGTTGTGAAGCCATAAAATGTCCATCCACAAATGGAAACCTCCACAGGGGGATTAGAAGCAAAATCCAGCAGGAGCTCCAGAGTATAAAAGAGAAGAGAGGCGCCTCTAAGTGTAGCAATATGTTGCTAACAGGGCTGGTGCAAGTATTTTTAACACCCTAGGCGAAACCTCATTTTGCGCCCCCCCCGGCTCCACCCCTGACCCCACCCCCTTTTCCCTGCCCATGTATACCCCACCTTTTTAATGAAGCACCCAAATGCAGCCTACCAGCGCCCATCAATGCAGCCTCACCAGCGCCCATCAAATGCAGCCTCACCAGCGCCCATCAATGCAGCCTCACCAGCGCCCATCAAAAGCAGCCTCACCAGCGCCCATCAAATGCAGCCTACCAGTGCCCATCAATGCAGCCTCACCAGCGCCCATCAAATGCAGCCTCACCAGCGCCCATCAATGCAGCCTCACCAGCGCCCATCAAATTCAGCCTCACCAGCGCCCATCAAATGCAGCCTCACCAACGCCCATCAAATGCAGCCTCACCAGCGCCCATCAAATGCAGTCTCACCAGCGCCCATCAATGCAGCCTCACCAGCGCCCATCAAATTCAGCCTCACCAGCGCCCATCAAATGCAGCCTCACCAGCGCCCATCAAATGCAGCCTCACCAGCGCCCATCAAAAGCAGCCTCACCAGCACCATCAATGCAGCCTCACCAGCGCCCATCAAAAGCAGCCTCACCAGCACCATCAATGCAGCCTCACCAGCGCCCATCAAAAGCAGCCTCACCAGCGCCCATCAAATGCAGCCTACCAGTGCCCATCAATGCAGCCTCAACAGTGCCCTTCAAATACAGCCTCACCAGCGCCCATCAAATGCAGCCTCACCAGCGCCCATCAAATGCAGTCTCACCAGCGCCCATCAATGCAGCCTCACCAGCGCCCATCAAAAGCAGCCTCACCAGCACCATCAATGCAGCCTCACCAGCGCCCATCAAAAGCAGCCTCACCAGCACCATCAATGCAGCCTCACCAGCGCCCATCAAAAGCAGCCTCACCAGCGCCCATCAAATGCAGCCTACCAGTGCCCATCAATGCAGCCTCAACAGTGCCCTTCAAATACAGCCTCACCAACGCCCATCAAATGCAGCCTCACCAGCGCCCATCAAATGCAGTCTCACCAGCGCCCATCAAATGCAGCCTCACCAACGCCCATCAAATGCAGCCTCACCAGCGCCCATCAAATGCAGTCTCACCAGCGCCCATCAATGCAGCCTCACCAGCGCCCATCAAATTCAGCCTCACCAGCGCCCATCAAATGCAGCCTCACCAGCGCCCATCAAATGCAGCCTCACCAGCGCCCATCAAAAGCAGCCTCACCAGCACCATCAATGCAGCCTCACCAGCGCCCATCAAAAGCAGCCTCACCAGCACCATCAATGCAGCCTCACCAGCGCCCATCAAAAGCAGCCTCACCAGCGCCCATCAAATGCAGCCTACCAGTGCCCATCAATGCAGCCTCAACAGTGCCCTTCAAATACAGCCTCACCAGCGCCCATCAAATGCAGCCTCACCAGCGCCCATCAAATGCAGTCTCACCAGCGCCCATCAATGCAGCCTCACCAGCGCCCATCAAAAGCAGCCTCACCAGCACCATCAATGCAGCCTCACCAGCGCCCATCAAAAGCAGCCTCACCAGCACCATCAATGCAGCCTCACCAGCGCCCATCAAAAGCAGCCTCACCAGCGCCCATCAAATGCAGCCTACCAGTGCCCATCAATGCAGCCTCAACAGTGCCCTTCAAATACAGCCTCACCAACGCCCATCAAATGCAGCCTCACCAGCGCCCATCAAATGCAGTCTCACCAGCGCCCATCAATGCAGCCTCACCAGCGCCCATCAATGCAGCCTCACCAGCGCCCATCAAAAGCAGCCTCACCAGCGTCCATCAAATGTAGCCTCACCAGCGCCCATCAAATGCAGCCTCACCAGCGCCCATCAATGCAGCCTCACTAGTGCCCATCAAATGCAGCCTCATCAGCGCCCACCAAATGCATCCTCACTAGTGCTCATAGAATGCAGCCTACCAGCGCCCATCAAATGTAACCTCACCAGCGCCCATCAAATGCAGCCTACCAGTGCCCATCAATGAATGTTTGCCATCCATCACTATGTCGCATCTCTCTGTTCATTTAGATACATCAAACCTGCATCTACCCCTGAGGAAGCGAGCTATGGTCTTGCGAAACGCGTTGGGTTTCTTGATGCCAGTGCATACTGTATGACATTTTCATGTATCAATGCTATTTTTTACCATGTGCAGTCTTATTGGCTTAATTATTGTTTATAACTTCCATATATGTATACCAACTTTTGAATAAACACTATTACTGTATTTACTTCTGTTACTTAGTGGCAAACTGTGTTCACCTCATTTAAAGTCCCATGGCGATTTCTTGTATATCAACTCCAGTCAGTAGTAGAGTTGGGCGAGCAGTTCAAGCCGAACATCGCCTGTTCAGCAAACATCAGAATTTGGGGGGCGCTCGGCAGGATGTTCGCTGCACAGTGCATTTTAAGCCCTTATTGGGCAAAGGGTTGCCCAATCAGCGCACAGTGAATAGCTGGTTGTTAAGGAGCAGGCGGGCCGCACCATGATTGACAACGGATGGGTCATCAGCTGTCAACAGGCTTCCCCGCTGACAGCTGAATGAAACAAACAAACAAAAAAAACATCGCCAGCTATAGAAAAATGTTAAAAAAAGAAAAACGCCAAAAAAATAAATAAATGCCAAAAAAAAAAACCGGCATGGCCCCCCCCCCCCCCCCCAAAATATATACCAGACCCTTAGTTCTGGTATAGATTTTGAGGGGAACCCCACTACATTTTTTTTTTTTAAATGGCGTGGGGCCCCCTCCAAAATTCATACCAGACCTTTATCTGAGCATGCAGCCTGGCAAGTCAAGAAAGGAGGGGGGGGGGCGAGCGCAAGTGGGGCAGGTGCAAGTGGGGCAGGTGCAAGTGGGGCAGGGGGGCTCTACCATAGGGACAAGGTTGTGGGGGTCTGTGGGCAGGGGGCTTATCAGAATCTGGAAGTCCCCTTTTAACAAGGGGGCCCCCAGATCCCCCCCAAAAACACACAGTTTTTTGAAGTTTCCTTTATTAAAAATAAAAAAGCTATGTCCCCCCATGTAGATCCATTGTCAATCACAAGGCCTGCCACACCGCTGGACCCGAAAAAAAGTGAAAAAAAAGCTCTGCCCACGACGAAGGCTGACCGTCAACTGCAGGCTCCGCCGTTTAAGGTTTCTTATATAGGTAAGGGGTGGTGCCACCTGGCGATGTCATCGGGTGGCACCGCCCCCTTGTGACATCACCGGCCCAGCATGATGCTCGCTCGTCCCCCCCTTTCCTGGCCTGCTAGGCTGCGTGCCAAGGTAAGGGTCTGGTGTGGATTTTGCGGGACACCCCACGCCATTTTTTTAAAAACTTTTGGCGTGGGGTTTCCCTTAAAATCCATACCAGACCCAAAGGGCCTGGTATGTACTGAGGGGGGACCCCACGCCGTTTTTTTAAAACATTTTTATATTTCTGGCAATGCCAATAAATGTCAGTTTTGCTGCAGCAGGTTCTATACATGGTACAGATACGCCACTGTACAGGCAGATAAAGGGGACCCCTCCAGGCACTATATTTAAAGGAATTTTTAACTTTTATTGTTGCACTTTAAGCGTGATTAAAATCACTGCTCCTGTAAAAACTATCCTTTTAAAAAAATGTTTTGCATTGATACATGTCCCCCAGTACCTTACCCAATACCCTTTTTATGGCCAAATACTTGCATATAAGCCTTTAAAATGGGGAATTTTGATTTTTCAAGTTCGGGTCCCATAGACTTTAATAGGGTTCGCCATTCGGGTCAGAACTTTTTCTCAGTTTGGGAGTTCTGCCGCAAACCAAACCGAACTCTACCAGTCAGTTACTTTGCCTACGATGTCATCAGTCTGCTGCAGGCAGGAGGAAGCATTTCCTCAGTCCCCCCTCCCCCAGTGATCAGACTGTACATTGTAACTTTGTAGAAGGAGGAGGAAGTATTTCCTCGGTCTCCCCTCCTCGAGTGATCAGATTATACATTGTAACTTTGACATTGTTAACTAAAAGTAAGCTCAACCGCCTGCTTTTACTGCCCCCTGGCCGCCCAGGTGGTGGAGCCTTTAAACTGAAATTCCAATTGGGCTTTAGTTATTTTTATGAGTCCTCTTTGACTTTACTGCCTTCATGCAGCACAATTGGCATCCTCAAGTCATGAATTATGAATGGCCCGTGACCACAGTGGGGCCCTGCGTGTGTCTCAGCCCACTAATGCTCCTAGAGAAGTGTTGGCCGGCTCTGGCATCCGGCTTCTGCCTTGTGCCGTGACTATAAGCCGCTTTGTCACGGAGCTTTCCATTACCCTTCGCTATCTATTGCTGTCATAAACAATTCAGCTGTAGAAGGGAAATGAATAAGAGCCATACAGCTTACTAATAATATTATTGATCTCGGCGAGGACGCGGGCTCAAAGTAATAGGCTTGTATTATTCAAGGGATTGTTTTATGTTCCTGGGAGTGTCAGCTGCTCGCAAGTAAAAATATGGGCAACCCTTCCGCCATAAATCATTCTACCATTGATCTGACTAATGGTGGAAGGCCCTTCTTTTTTCTTTTCACCTTTTTAATGAAGGATTGCTCACCGTGGTGCAAAAATATAGCTCCGGCTGGACAGGTGCGGCTGGAGGACGGACATGAGATAAAATTGTCCGATTGGCGTTCTTGGAAGGGCAAAACCACTGTAGCCGAAATTCACAAGTTATTGGAGGACAAGTATAGACCATCAAATCATATTCAGAACCAATTTTATTCAAAAGAAATGTCCCTTGGTGACCAAGACGTCCTGCTTAGGATCCCCCAATGACCAAGATATCCTGCTTAGGATCTCCCAGTGACCAATATGTCCTGCTTAGGAACTCCTGGTGACCACGATGTCCTACTTAGGAACTCCCGGTAACCAAGATGTCCTGCTTAGGAACTCCCGATGACCAAGATGCCCTGCTTAGGAACTCTTGGTGACCAAGATGTCCTGCTTAGGAACTCCCGATGACCAAGATGTCCTGCTTAGGATCTCCCAGTGACCAAGATGTCCTACTTAGGATCTCCCTGTGACCAAGATGTCCTGCTTAGGAACTCCCAGTGACCAACTTGTCCTTCTTAGGAGCCCCCAGTGACCAAGATATATATGATATGATTGTTTGATGCAAGTCAGAAAATCTTCACCTTACACACTGAGCTCGGGGGAAAATTCCTTTGCAAAAATTGACAGTCTATTTGCCATTGGTAAATCGATCCCTATGGTTGCTGTGTTGGTAGTGGGGTAGAGAACTGTACATATGGTAGCTGTGTTGGTAACAGTGTAGATCAGTGGTCATCAACCCTGTCCTTAGGGCCCACTAACAGGCCAGGTTTTATGTATTACCTTGGGGAGATGCAGACTAGAATACTGCAATCACTGAGCAGCAAATTATATCACCTGTGATATATTTCAGTTATCTTGCAAACCTGGCCTGTTAGTGGGCCCTGAGGACAGGGTTGATGACCACTGGTGTAGAGAACTGTATATATGGCAGGTGGTAAAGAACTGTATATATGGTGGCTAGAGTTGCCACCTCATCCCTTTAAACCCGAACACATATGAATTACACGGGTTCTGTGGCTAATTGAATGCAGGTAAGACACTAAGTGAGTTTAATTACCACCTTAATCAGCCACAGAACCTGTGTAATTAATATGTGTTCGGGTTTAAAGGGATGAGGTGGCAACCCTAATGGTGGCTATGTTGGTAGGGTGTAGAGAACTGTATGTAAATTCAATTAGTTAAGTCTTTTACCATAGTAGACCTTCTCTATGTTTCTCTTTCATTCGGTTGGCCTTCTCTGCACTGGTTCCAGTTCCACAACCACTTAACTGATTTCCAAAACTTGACTGCATAGTCAATATATGGCCTTACTAATTCTTTGCATGGGACAGAATCGGCTCTCTCTCTCTTTGTTGAGTCTATGCCTCTTTAAACAGGAGAGAGCCCAAACCCTGAATGTACACAACCCAAGATAGACAGCAATCTCATTATCTTCAGCTGGATTGCTGGTGAGGACATTGTCCTTACAGCAGTGACTGTGCAAGTAGGCCCAGGCAGCGTGCAGCTCGGCATGGAAGAGGCGGAAGGCCTCGAGAGACTGATAGGGGCTGTGCGCTCGGGTCTACCAGAAGCCAGCGTGTGGCACCATCTATCATACGAAGCTGTCATGTTCAGCCAACAAGTGCTGATCTATTAGCGTCTCAGGAGCATCTTATTAAGCGGGAGCAATTGATGAAGATGGTTGGTGTGCCACTCAGCCCCTTCACATGTCAGCCTCCAAATCACTCCTGAAATGTAATTAACGAGCCACAGAGACCGTCTAATAGAGCATCCGACTCCAGAGAAACACGGGCGG
This sequence comes from Lithobates septentrionalis, assembly GCA_037952835.1. Taxonomy (NCBI): domain Eukaryota; kingdom Metazoa; phylum Chordata; class Amphibia; order Anura; family Ranidae; genus Lithobates; species Lithobates septentrionalis. The sequence continues at coordinate 71,739 of JBBDGP010003610.1, forward strand.
CTACAATGTCGCAGGAGACATCACAGGCACATGGAAGTAGAGGGATCATTTACAGTAAATAGGCCCGGGGCTGAACAGGGCTGTTAATTAGCTGCATTGATCCCAGCAGTAAGGGCGCCAGTGTGTTTGTTACTACCCAACAAAGTATACTACTGCAAGGCTATCAGTAAACATTGCATGGCTGCTGGTCATTGACTAGCTGTGTGTTTATGGTGTGTCAACAACCTTCTCCAAAAGAGTTGGCCTACTGGTGCTTGTGAAAAAATTGTTCTACTGCAGTGGTCTCCAAACTGTGGCCCTGGGGCTGAATGTGGCCCTTTGCTTGCCTTTATGGGGCACTATTGCGTCCACAACTGAAACTAATGATGGGGCACTATTCCTCCCACTGACACCAATGATGGGGCACTATTCCTTCGAACTGATATCAACAATGGGGCACGATTCCTTCCCCCTGGCAACAACAGGGCACTATTTCATCCACTGACCCCAACAATGGGGCACTATTATGCAGCGTACACACGGGCGGACTTTTCGATCGGACTGGTCCGACGGTCTATCCGACGGACTTTCGGCAGACTTCCGACGGACTTTCCCAACGAACGGACTTGCCTACACACGATCACACCAAAGTCCGACGGATTCGTACGTGACGACGTACGACCGGACTAAAATAAGGAAGTTGATAGCCAGTAGCCAATAGCTGCCCTAGCGTCGTTTTTTTGTCCGTCGGACTAGCATACAGACGAGCGGACTTTTCGACCGGACTTGAGTCCGTCGGAAAGATTTGAAACATGTTCCAAATCTAAAGTCCGTCAGATTTTTGACCGAAAAAGTTCGCTGCAGGTCCGATGAAGCCCACACACGGTCGAGTTGCCCGCCGGACTTGGTCCGTCAGGCCAGTCCGGTCGCAAAGTCCGCTCGTGTGTACGCTGCATAACTCCCACTAAAAACGGAAAATGGGGCATTGTTCACTCACATGGATGCTGGGGCATTTTCTACTGCCACTGGCCACAGTCCAGCCCTCCTAAAGTCTGAAGGACAATAAATGGGCCCTTTGCTTGGAGAGTTTGGAGAACCCTGGTCTACTGTGATATTTACATTTCTAAGTGACTGTTTGATGCTTCCTTGTGCACCTTGGGGAGTCCCCCGAACCCTTAAAAGCCTAGACCTTGCTTCATATGAAAGATCCAGTAAGTTTAATGAGCATCTCTTTTGTTTGTTGATCTGTGCGTATGCCATTGGTCCAAACACCCCTTCGTCATGCAGTATGGTCAGGTGTCGAAGCCCAGGAGCTTGCCTCCGCTCCACACTACACTCAAGTTGATAGACCTGGGCCACACACCAATGAAGTATGGAAGGTCCAGTAGGTTTAATGAACATTTCTCTTGTTGGCTGCTAAGAAAGTCAAGAATTTAAAGCAAAACAACTGCATTTCCAACTCTTTTAATGATCATCTCTCTCGTTGGCTGCCAAGGCTCCCTCATTGCATGCTGGGTTGTTGGGCAGAAGATCAAGAGTCGAGGATTTGAAGCAAAGCAACTGCATTGTGGATGTGAACTGATCTCTACCGGGCCTGTGCCTTTTACAGTCGTGGCCACCGGTCCCTCATTCCCAGCTCCTTGTATTGCTTCTCCCTCTTCAAGTCTATGCTGATACTGGCTCAAATCCAGGTACTTGCACCGCTTGCATTAGGGAATATATTGGACTGCACACCAATGACGTATGGAAGGTCCAGTAGGTTTAATGAGCATCATGTTGGCTGCTAAGACTCCCTCATTGCACGCTGGTTTGTTGGCTTGTTGGGCAGAAAGTCAAGAATTTAAAGTGGAGTTCCACCCACTTTTACAACTCTTCAGCATCCCTCACTAAACTGTGCACTGTAAACAAATTGGATATTTTTTTATTTTTTTTCTCAGCACCTACTGTATATCTGCTGTGTTCATTTTTCACTTCCTCCTCCCTGGCCGCGGCCCATCGCATCATTTCCTGTTTGCAATGCCTTCTGGGAAGGGGCGGCAACTTCCTCTGAAACTGCCGTTGCTATGGAAACCTGACCTGAAACCTATTACACTGCTTGTGCTGCACTGAGCATGTGGGGCGGCAACTTCCTCTGACACTGCCGTTGTTATGGAAACCTGACCTGAAACCTATTACACTGCTTGTGCTGCACTGAGCATGTGCGAGATCTGCAAGGATGAGATCCAGGAAGAAATACAGTCTGGCTTCAGATGCCCACACTTAAGATGGCCACGGCCTGCTGTAAGTTTATAAAATAACAAACTACTGCTATAAACTAACAAAACAGACCTTAATTTACAGACTAACTTTACTAGAATACATTAAGCTTGTGTATTATAGGGGGATTTTTATTTAAAAAGTATAATTTCGGCTGGAACACCACTTTAAAGCAAAACAACTGCATTGTGGATGTGAACTGGTCTCCACCGAGCTTTTGCCTTCTTCATTCATGGCAACCAGTTCCTCATTTCCGGCTCTTTGAATGATCATCTCTCTCGTTGTCTGCTAAGACTCCCTCATTGCATGCTGGGTTGTCGGCATGTTGGGCAGAATTGGCATACAAAAGCTCCAAGTCAAGGCAGAGTTGAGGATTTAAAGCAAAACCACTTCCATCAGCTCTTTCCCCACAGTTACAACCTTTTGTACCACCTGCCCCACCCTATTAGATTGTAAGCTCTTCTGAGCAGGACCCTCTTAATCCTCTTGTATTTTATTGTACTATAACTGTATTGTCTCTCTTTTATATTGTAAAGCGCTGCGTAAACTTTTGGCGCTATATCAATCCTGTACAATAATAATAATAAGTGAATGGGTCTTTATCGAGCCTGTGCCGTCTTCACTCAACGACAACCGGTCCCTCGTTTCCGGCCTTTGGGGCATAGGGAGAGGAAGTGGAGCTTCTTAGAAGCTAAATAATAATTTGCATACAGCCAAGGCCCTGAGTATCTATATGTGTATGGGAAGGGGTGGGTGCGAGGGTCGCATTTTAACAAACCAGGTGATCGGCTCCCTGTGTTGCTTCTGCCTTTTGCAGTCTGAGCTCTGCTACGCCAGGTCTGCAGAGGCCGATACCAAGTTGAATTCAGGTAATTGCATTAAAAAAAAAATACATATAATGATGTTTTTAGGAATACGGAACTTCATGTGTTTTTTTTTTTTGCATCTGGAGGCCAGCGGTAGGTAAACCTGGAGATGACGCTACCGGCTGCCTCTGCCTACCTGGCCCAGCTTGTCGTACATTCCCGCAGAGTTTGACCTTTTGTCTGTTTACCGCGATGTGTTTGAGAACATTCATTTGTTGTTTGCTTTTGTTTTATAATTTATGCTTTTTCTTTTTTTTTTTTTTTAAACATCTTCGGAATACAAAGAAGCACGGTGATAATAATACAGAGATTTCCATCTGCGGTGGGTGGCGTCGTGCCGGCAGGCTGCCCACCGGGCACCTTGTGCTGGCCGCCCACTATCTCCGATGGAACACACTGCGCCCAGGTAGGGTTAAACGCGCGCTTCTTTCTGTAATCTGGAAGACAAATCCTCATTAATATGGTAATTCTTGTTGTGCTTTTTTTTTCCCCTTCTTTCTAATTAGATATCATTTCTGCGGAATACATCGGGGATTAAGCAGCTGTCAGTTGGAAGGAGCATCAAAGGTGTCTCCATGTTTAACTGATTAACAGAGATATTGGCAAGGACGTTTCAGGGACCGGGCGCGTTATGAGTGGAGTCCAATTCTGTTTTCTTCTCGGCGTGCTGTCCGGCTAACGTTGTGACCTGGGCGTAGGTGTTGGTCATGTGACCAGCCCATAGGAACGTCTGAGGGTAGGATCTCAAGGTGCTTCAGATTAGTCTTTGACCTTGTATGATGGTTATGGTGGAAGATAATTCTCTTAGATTGCAAACTCTAGGGAGCAGGGGTCTCAAACTGGTGGCCCTCCAGCTGTTGTGGAACTACAAGTCCCATCATGCCTCTGCCTGAAGAGTTATGCTTGTAACTGTCAGCCTTGTAATGCCTCATGGGACTTGTAGTTTCGCAACAGCTGGAGGGCCGCCAGTTTGAGACCCCCTGATCTAGGGAGCGGGGCCCTCTGATTCCTACTGTATTAAAGTGTATTGTACTTGTACTGTCTACCCTCAAGTTGTAAAGCGCTACGTAAACTGTTGGCGCTATAAAAATCCTGTATAATAATAATAATAATTAGGGTCATCTTGGGTTGGGATTTTGACTCAATATTAAGGAGAGCGCCCCCCACAGTCCGAAGGGTCAATCGGTTCTATTATTGCCATGAAGGCCGTGTGAGCTAGACTACACATGACTTATTGTCTAAATGTAGAGATGGGGGGTCACAGCTCCTTTGGGGGTACTTTTTGACCTGGCACAGCATTTCTGTCCCTCCTCTACTCTATTTTTCAAAAGTATTGGGACGTCTGCCTTTACATGCACATCAACCTTAATGGCATTCCAGTCTTAGTCCGTAGGGTTCAATATTGAGTTGGCTCCGCCCTTTGCAGCTATAACAGCTTCAACTCTTCTGGGAAGGCCGTCCACAAGGTTTAGGAGTGTGTCTATGGGAATGTTTGACCATTCTTCCAGAAGCGCATTTGTGAGATCAGGCATCTTGGCGTCTCTGCGGAGGGGGAGAACCAGTCAATCTGATCCTCACCTTCATCTGGGGGGGCCACATGGCCCACTCCCTAGGCTTTTGGTCATGTGACCAGCAATGGGGGCCACATGGCCCACTCCCTAGGCTTTTGGTCATGTGACCAGCAATGGTGGCCACATGGCCCATTCCCTAGGCTTTTGGTCATGTGACCAGCAATGGTGGCCACATGGCCCACTCCCTAGGCTTTTGGTCATGTGACCAGCAATGGGGGCCACATGGCCCACTCCCTAGGCTTTTGGTCATGTGACCAGCAATGGTGGCCACATGGCCCATTCCCTAGGCTTTTGGTCATGTGACCAGCAATGGTGGCCACATGGCCCACTCCCTAGGCTTTTGGTCATGTGACCAGCAATGGGGGCCACATGGCCCACTCCCTAGGCTTTTGGTCATGTGACCAGCAATGGGGGGCCACATGGCCCACTCCCTAGGCCTAGACCAGCAATGGAGGGAGCCTGGAGCGGAATTTTCCCCGGGAAACGTATTCCAACCTCCCCATGACTTTTTATTTCTTTGGCTTGCACAGTTGCACGTGAGCGATTGAATCGTCTTGGATCCTTCCTGGCAGCCCCCCCTCCCCCGGTCTCTGTTTATAAATCCTTTGCACCTTTTTACGAATCGCCGCTGTGTCGGGGGGGTTTAGGGGTTAAGGCTTTTCCCGCACGTTGTCCTCCTAAGTATAACTGTGCGCATCCATGTCTGAGAGGCGTAATTGGAGGCGCTCAGTCTTGCAATCACCAGGCGGCGGTCCCCGGAGTCAGCGAGGGCTCTGCAGTCCGTTATTAGGCTGATGGAAAGTCGCAGAGCAAAAAAAATAAAGCCGTGTTAACAATTTGCCGGAGAAGAGGCCGGCGGAGACACTGCTTGTAGGGAGCGGAATTATCTCTTCCCGGTCCGCGGAGGTTCCCAGCTCCACCGCCCAATAGGGAAGGAGCACCAATACCAGATCAGGGATAAAAACGAGATGGCGCCGGCTCTTATGGGATGTCACAACCCAGGCACGGATCATTAAATCTGATCTTAAAGCGGAACTCCGGTAATTTTTTTCAACTAAATCTTCTGCCCTTGTTGTTGTTTTAACTTTGGATAGAAAAACTTTTTTTTTTTTTTTTTGTCCCCTGCTGCAGCAAATTGAATTCTGCTTTTCTGGGTTTTTTTTTTTTTGCCTTCTTCTGGATCAACTGTGGGTATAGGATTGGGTATATGGGATTGTATGATATTTTTTCATTTTATTTATTTATTTTTTATGATTGAACTAGATGGACTTGTGTCTTTTTTTCAAACTGACTAACTATGTAACTATTTTTTTTTTTTCTGCCAGTAAATACCTTATTTATTTATTTATTTATTTCAGGTACTTTATATAGCGCCGTCAATTGTTGCAGCACTTTATATATACAGTAAAACCTGCAAAATGATGCAAAAAAAGCATAATTCGTTCCAGAAACGTGCTTGTACAGTGGAACCTCGGTTTGCGAGTAACGCGGTTAACGAGCGTTTCGCAAAACGATCACTGTATTTCTACAAATCCCAACTCGGTTTGCAAGTGTTGTCTCACAAAACGAGCAGGATTCAGGCCAAAAGCGGTGCGCGGTACCGCTTTTGGCCTTAGGTGGGGGGGGGCGCCGGACCCGAACAGCGCCGATCGTCGGCGTTTTGGAAATGCACGGAGAGGCCCAAGGACAGTTCGGCTGACCTTGGAAAGGCTCGTGAATAGAGTGTTTTCGAGGTTTGCCGAGGTCAGCCGAAGTGCGCTCGGGCCTTTTCGGCCGTTTCCGAGGCTCTCCAGTGCCCCCTCCCCGCCTCTGGCCGCATGCGGTATTGCATCCCATTGAGGTCAATGCAGAACAAATTATTTTCGTTTCCATTGACTTCAATGGGGAAACTCGCTTTGATATGCGAGTACTTTGGATTACGAGCATTCTCCTGGAACGGATTATACTCGTAATCTGAGGTTCCGCTGTAATCCAAAGCGCTTGTACATCAAAGTGAATTTCCCCATAGGAAATAATGGAAACTCAAATGATTTCGTCCCACAACCATTTATTCATAAGTCCTTCAGTTTATAGTCCATATAAAAAGATTATAGTGACACCAATACAGTAATCAGTGTTAAAAAAATATGCACTGTCACCGTACTAATGACACTGGCTGGGAAGGGGTTAACATCAGGAGCGATCAAAGAGTTAAATATGTTCCCTAGGAGCGCTTGCCAACTATGGGGGAGGTGCTTTGACTAGGGGAAGACAGAGATCCGTGTTCCTGCTTAGCAGAAACACAAGATCTCCATCTTCCCCCTCTCACAGAACGGCGATCTGCCTTGTTTACATAGGCGGACCGTCGTTCTGCCTCTCTCAGAAGACATGAAAACGAAGCTTTGTAAAACTTTAACACACATTGGTAACATTGTTACATCATTTTATGTTTTTTTTTTACGCAGATATTTAAAAACCTCACACAATCGCCTTAAAGGGACCAAAGCCGCCTCAGCGAGGACAGGCACTCGACCTAGCGGACGGCTCTCCATGTGCCATCATAACCGGCTCGCCTCTCCCATCCTCCGGTGGCGTCCTCTTTTTTCTCTCTCGCGTCTCTCCAGCCCCCCCCCTTACGCCGCGTGAAGCCGCAAACAAAAAAAAAAAAAAACCTGAGCCAAATTACCCTCCTTATTGAAAGTCATTTTATGAATAAAACAATTATTCAAGTAATTGAAAAAATGTGTTGTTAAATTAAATGCGGTGCTTGCTATTAAAATTTGAGTGCTTTCTGGCGCTGCCGGCGTGAGCCTGTAATTATACCGCTGCTCTCTCTCCCGCATTTATTGGTTTTTAATCTCTTTTCGCGGCGTCTCCCGGATGATATTTTACTGTACGGAATAATATTCCTCTCCCAGGGAAAAGGCTCGGCTGCTTTTACTTTCCCCATCCCGCGCTTATTTGTTTTTTAATCCTGGTTTTATTTTCAGGCTGCTGTCGCCGTTAACCGCTTTGGAGTCGGACGAGGCCGGGGGGGGGGGGGGGGGGCGAGAACAGGAGCGTCTCTGAGGGTGTGGAGGTGGCCCTTTAAGGGAGGTTTTACCCTAAAAACATTGTATCAGAAGAGAAAATATCCAAAGAACATTTGATTCTAAAATAAAATACCCCATAACATTCCATCAGAATAGAAAATACCCCGAGAACATTCCATCAGAAGAGAAAATACCCCAAGAACATTCAATCAGAATAGAAAATACCCCGAGAACATTCCATCAGAATAGAAAATACCCCGAGAACAATTAATTAAAAAAAAAATACCCCGAGAACATTCCATCAGAAGAGAAAATACCCTGAGAGCATTCAATTCTAAAATAAAATACCCCAAGAACATTCGATTTTAAAATAAAACACCCCAAGAACATTCCATCAGAAGAGAAAATACCCCGAGAACAGAAAACAAATAGACTCCCAGAGGTTGGCGTGTAAATTGCCAACATCCCTTTAGAATTTTGAAAAAGAGAGAACCTCAAAAGGTGGGATTTTAAGGGCAATTATTTAGAAAAAATATGAAAAATGAGATAAAATATTAAATTTATTAATACTAATTTTTTCAAAATTGCCCTTAAAATCCCACCTTGAGGTTCTCTCTTTTTCAATACCCCAAGAACATTCAATCAGAATAGAAAATACCCCGAGAACATTCAATCAGAAGAGAAAATAGCCCGAGAACATTCAATCAGAAGAGAAAATACCTCGAGAACATTCGATTCTAAAATAAAATACCCCAAGAACATTCCATCAGAAGAGAAAATATCCAAAGAACATTCAATTCTAAAATAAAATACCATCAGAATAGAAAATCCCCCGAGAACATTCCATCAGAAGAGAAAATACCCCCAGAACATTCAATCAGAATAGAAAATACCCCGAGAACATTAAATCAGTATAGAAAATACCCCGAGAACATTCAATCAGAATAGAAAATACCCCGAGAACATTCCATCAGAAGAGAAAATACCCCGAGAACATTCAATCAGTATACAAAATACCCCGAGAACATTCAATTCTAAAATAAAAATTTCTCGGGGTATTTTCTGTTCTGATTGATTGTTCTCGGGGTATTTTCTATTCTATCAGAATAGAAAATACCCCGAGAAGATTTGATTCTAAAATAAAATACCCCAAGAACATTCAGCCAGACTAGAAAATACCCCGAGAACATTCAATCAGAATAGAAAATACCCCAAGATCATTCAATCAGAATAGAAAATACCCCAAGAACATTCAATCAGAATAGAAAATACCCCAAGATCATTCAATCAGAATAGAAAATACCCCAAGAACATTCAATCAGAATAGAAAATACCCCAAGATCATTCAATCAGAATAGAAAATACCCCAAGAACATTCAATCAGAATAGAAAATACCCCAAGATCATTCAATCAGAATAGAAAATACCCCAAGAACATTCAATTCTAAAATAAAATACCCTGAGAACATTCAATCAGAATAGAAAATACCCAGAGAACATTCAATTCTAAAAGAAAGGCTCTAATAATATTTAAACCTAAATGGAATTACCCTAAGAACATTCGATCAGAAGAGAAAGTACACTAAGAGCAGTCAATCCTAAGAGAAATTATCCTTAGAACACTCCATCCGAAGAAATAAAAACCCCTAAGAACGTTAACCTCTTGGCACTGAACGGACGCAAATTTGTGGCCTCTCTGTGGCCGGGCCTTGGAGCACATTTGTGTACAATAGTGCCAGTAGAGCTGTGCTGAGAGCGTGCGCCCTGCACGCTCCCGGCAGGGCCGTCTTTAATATTGATTGGACCCTGGGCAAACATTTTCTTGGGCCCTCCCAAATCCACTCGTCAACTATTTTCCGGCAGTGTAGGCTCAAGGGGCAGCTGCTTTGGGCCCCGCAACAATGACTGGGCCCGGGGCAGCTGCCCCTTTTGCCCTGCCTTAAAAAGACAGCCCTGGCTCCCGGCACAGCTACCAGCGGATAATGGAAAGCGTTTGCTTACAATTGGGTACTTTCCGATCATGTGACAGCCAATCGCATCGGTCGCATGTGCATAAGCCCCGCCCCACTTCCCAGCATTCTAAACCCCTTAAAGGACTAGCAGGCGCTGGCACTAAGGGGTAAAACCTAAAATAAATTACCCTTAAGAAAATTCGATCAGAAGAGAAAAAGGCTCTAATGACATTCAAACCTAAATAGAATTACCCTAAGAACATTCGATCAGTGGAGAAAGTACCCCAAGAGCAGTCAGTCCTAAGAGAAATTATCCTTAGACCATTCCACCTGAAGAAATAATATCCTAATAACATTCAAACCCAAAAGAAAGGACCCTAAGAACATTCGATCAGAGAACATACCCTAAAAATAGACAAAAAAAATAGAATAGAAAAAAAAGACTAAATACTCTAAGAACATTCGATCAGGAAAAAAAATACCCAAAGACCGTGTAAGCTTAAAAGAATTTACCCTAAGAACATTCGATCAGAAAAAAAAAAAAATATCCTGAGAACCTTCAAACCTTAGAGAATATTCCCTAAGAACATTCGATTGGAAGAAAAAAAGCATGTAAGAACATTAAAACCTAAAAGCAATTATTCTAAAAACATCCACTCAGAGGAAAAAATACTCTAAGAACATTCGATCAGAAAAACAAAAACCCCAATGACAAAAAAAAGAAGAGAAAATACCCTAAAATCTTTTTAAAGATAAAATACTCCCGGAATATTAAATCAGAAGAATAAAAAAATATTCTAATAACATTCAAATCTAAAAGAAATGAACTTGGGAACATTCAATTAGAAGAGAAAAGTCAATACAGTCAATACTAAAATTATCCTAAAAAGTTCCATCAGAGGAGAACATTCGATCAGAAGAAAAAGATACCCAAAGAACGTGCAAAGTAACCTAAAAATGACTATAACAACATTTGATCAGAAAAGAAAATATCGTGAGAACATTGAAACCTAAGAGAAAAGTCCATAAGAACATTCGATCAGAATAGAATAGTCCCTTAGGACATTTTCTCTTTTAATCGAATGTTCTAAGAACAGTCAATCCTAACAGAAATCACCCTAAGGACATTTGATCAGAGGAGAAAATACCCTAAAAGCATGCCCAAAATACTCTAGGAACATTCGACTAAAAGACAAAATACCCCAAGAAAAATCAAACTAAAATAAATTACTCTAAGAACATTCGACCAGAAGAGAAAAGTCCCTAAGAACATTCAAACCTTTAAAAGAAAATACACTTAAGGACCGAGCCTATTTCTGAGATTTGTTGTTTAAAAGTTAAAAACATTTTTTTTTTGCTAGAAAATTACTTAGAACCCCCAAACCTTATACATTTTTTTCTGACACCCTAGAGAATAAAATGGCGGGTGTTGCAATACTTTCTGTCACATCGTATTTGTGCAGCGGTCTTACAAGTGCACTTTTTTTTTGAAAAAATACACATTTTTGAATTAAAAAATAAAACAGCAGTAAAGTTAGCCCAATTTTTTTTTTATATTCTGAAAGATAATGTTACCCCGAGTAAATTGATACCCAACACGTCACGCTTCAAAATTGCGCCCGCTCGTGGAATGGCGACAAACTTTTACCCTTAAAAATCTCCATAGGCAATGTTTAAAAAAATTCTACAGGTTGCATGTTTTGAGTTACAGAGGGGGTCTAGGGCTAGAATTATTGCTCTCGCTCTACCGATCGCGGCGATACCTCACGTGTGTGGTTTGAACACCAGTTTCATATGCGGGCGCTGCTCGCGTATGCGTTCGCTTCTGCACGCAAGCTCGTCAGGACGGGAGCGCGTTTTAAAAAAAAAAAACAACAAACGTTCGTGCGGTTTTGCTGAACTAATAACTTGGTGATTTTTTTATAACAAAGGCCCCGTTCACACCTACGACCTGGCGCGATTCCGCCCATGATTCCAAATTGCACTAAAATTGCGGGGAAAATGCGCCTTTGGGATCCATTCATTGTAAACGTAGTGCAATTTGCTGCGATTGTCACGTGGAAATTGTGGTAAAAAGCCTGTGAGGGAAAAAAAAAATCGCTGGAAGCTCGTCGCCTCAAAAAGGTGGAGGAGCTTCTTTTGCGCAAAAACGCGTATAAATCCCCCCCCCCCCCCCAAAAAAAAAATTGCATGCGTTCCCGCTATGCAAAAAGTGAATGGGGCCTTACAGATTTTTTTTTGTCGGATACAAAGTTGCATTTTTACTAAGGATATAAGATTGTTTCATTACGCGGCAAACGCTCAGCGGAGTTCCTCTTCAGCCCGCGTCGTTCGTTTTCCATCTGTTTTTTTTTTTTTTTTTCCACCTTCGCTGCAGCCGGTAGCCCGAGGATCAGATATCGTCTCCGAACGCCGCGCAGTCATTATCCGGGAAAATTGAGATCATTAGGAGCACATTATAAGATTTCCGAATCTTAATAATTTCATTTACTTATGTAATTTGTTTATTTATCGCGCCTAATTATCCGCGGGATTGCTCCGGCTCCTATTTTGGGATCTTTTCAATCCATCCTCCCCTCCCCCGCACACTCCAGTGGGGGGATAGACGCGGATTATACATATTGCAAGTGTTTAAAGGACAATTCCAATAATCGCTCGCTTACAGCTCATTATGATAAAAATTTATAAAACGCCGCTGCGCCGCCTGCACGCCTCCAACTGCCGGGTACGCGCGCTTTAAAATTTTCACTCCTGTGCCTGGCCGGTTCCGTATAGCCGGGGCGATTTTGATCCTAAAAATAAAAGGCTTGGTTCTCACGAAGGAGTAATTGGCGATTATCTAAAAAATCACCGATATCGCTTTTTTATTTTTTTTTATTCCCTTGAATCTTTGCGCATTGATCTGTCACTTTAACAGCAAGCAATGGGAAATCCAAAATGTTACCGTTGTCATGGTGGTCAATGGTACCGGTTAATTTGAAGGTTTCAATGAGAGAAAAGGGGCCTCAAAGCAGGCAGTATCAGCTCTTTTTTTTTAGCTAGCCCATGTTGCTCTGGGAATCCTTTTCCCCCCCTCCAAATATAAAAGAAACTTGCAGCTTTGCATGCAGCTCCTGAGTCATTTTGTTGAAGTATCCCAAAAAAAAATCACACATTTGGTTTTAAACTTACCTTTCCCCTCCCCCACTTCCTGGTGTAGTGAGGCACTGGGGATGCAGCCAGGGTCCCAGAGAGGCACTCTGGGAAGTCTACGTGGCCTCTGCCTTACAGGGAGATCTCATTTCTAAACTGCGGTGAGATCTTTGTGCTCAGAGGCGTTTTTTCTTTTAACCCTGTAAATGCCGCACCAATGCGCTGCAACCCCATGTGCTTGAATGGGTCGCATTGTCGTACTGCCCGCCGAACGCTGGGGTCGCAAAACATCACGACCACAGCATGTGAACAATGCCTTACACTGCCTTTGCATCTGAAACCCCCCCCCCCCCCACCGCAAGTCCAAACAAGTTTTAATAGATGAGCTTGTGTCCTGCTGCCTGCTGCCAAGAATAAGGAAGAAGGATCCAACTATGCAACTACTTTTATTAATAAAATACATTGTATTAATGAAGTGAGGTTATTAGGATTGGGGGAGGGGGGGCTGGCTTATACTGTTTTCTGCCATCTGCATTCATCCGCCTGTGTATATGTGCAGTCTATATATATTTATTATATACATTATATTTATATTTTTTATTTTTTTTTATTTTACATTTACATTTTTTATTTATTTTTACATTTACATTTTCTATTTATTTTTATTTTACATTTACATTTTTTTATTTTTTTTTTAGTAAAGAAAGCTGCAGAGAACACATTTGTATCATCAATATTTTATGGCAGTGATTAAAAATAAGTGAAAAGAAAAAAGAAAAAAAAACAAACAATTTTTATGTTGTCTATTTATCTTTTTTTTTTTTTTTTTACCCAAGTCACACATTTATAGTCAAGATTACATTGGAAATGTAAGAATGTAGAGTGAAATTTTGGATGAATCTTAGGTGAAGGTTGGAAGCATTTTGGGTGAAATTGGTGTTAAATTTCGGCAAAAGTTGGGTAAATCGTGGGTGATGGTTGGGTGACTCTTGGGTGAAAGTTGGGTAAATCTTAGGTAAAGGTTGGTAGAATCTTGAGTGAATTGTGGATTGGGTGAGTCTTGGGTGAAACTTTTCCGTTTTTGAATTTGGGTAAGCCCGGGTTCACACCTATGCGAATTAGATGTGCGTTTCCGCACATCTAATTTGCATAGCAGGAGAATGTGACTGGCTCCCTATGGAGCTGGTTCACATATCTCCGGGGCAGCTGCGGTGCGCACTGCACAAAAACGCTGTGCGTCTTTGGCTGCGTTTCAGGGCCGAATTCAGGCATAGAATCGGCCCTGATTCGTCCCTAAAACGGTGAACAGGGACGCACAGCGCTCCTGTGCGGTCCGCAGCGCATTATAGTGTGAACCCGGGCTGAATCATAAGTGAAAGTTGGGTGGAAGTTTGGATGACAATGGTGTGAATCTTGGGTGAAAGTCAGGTAAATCTTGGATAAAAGTCAGGTGAATCTTGGGTAAAAGCCAGGTGAATCTTGGGTAAAAGTCAGGTGAATCTTGGGTAAAAGTCGAGTAAATCTTGGGTAACAATTGTGTGTGTTTTATTATTTGGGTGACTCTTGGGTGAAAGTTGTGTGCATTTTGGATACAAATTGTGTGAATCTTGGATGAAGGTTGCGTGAAAGTTGTTTTTATTTTATATCTTGGTAAGTCATAGGTGAAAGTTGAGTAAATTGTGGGTGAAGGTTGGGCGATTCTTGGGTGCAAGTTGGGTGCGTTTTGGATGACAATTGTGTAAAATCTTGAGTGAATTGTGGGTGAAGGTTGGGTGAAAGTTGTGTACATTTTGGATGAAAATCATGTGAATCATAGATAAAAGTTGTGTGCTTTTACTGTTGTTGAATTTGAGTGAATCAAAGGTGAAAGTTGGATGAATCACGGGTGAAGGTTGGGTGACTCTTGGGTGAAATTTGGGTGGATTTTGGATGACAATTGTGTGAATCTTGGATGGAAGTTGGTTCAATTTTGTGTAAAAGTTGTGTGCTGCTTTTTTTTGTTTGTTGATTTTGATTTGGGTCGATTTTGGATGACAATTGGGTGAATTGTGAGTGAAAGTTAGGTGACTCTTGGATGCAAGTTGCGTATTTTGGATGACAATTGTGGGAATCCTGGGTGACTTGTGGGTGAAGGTTGGGTGGATTTTGGATGACAATGGTGTGAATCTTGGGTGAAAGTCAGGTGAAACTTAGATAACAATTGTGTGTGTTTTATGATTTTGGTGACTCTTGGGTGAAAGTTGTGTGCATTTTGGGTGCAAATTGTGTAAATCTAATGCCGCGTACACACGAGCGGACTTTTCGACCAGACTGGTCTGACGGACTGAGGACCGTGTGTGGGCTGCAGCTGACTTTTTCGGTCGAAAATCTGACGGACTTTACATTTGGAACAGGTTTCAAATCTTTGCTTCGGAACTCCGCCGGACCCAGTTCCTATCAAAAAATCCGCTCGTCTGTATGCTAGTCCGACGGACAAAAACCGACGCTAGGGCAGCTATTGGCTACTGGCTATCAACTTCCTTATTTTAGTCCGGTGTACGTCATCACGTACGAATCCGTCTGACTTTGGTGTGATCGTATGTAGGCAAGTCCGTTCGTTGGGAAAGTCCGTTGGATAGACCGTCAGACCAGTCCGGTCGAAAAGTCCGCCCGTGTGTACGCGGCATTAGATGAAAGTTGCATGAAAGGTGTATTTATTTTAAATTTTGGTAAGTCATAGGTGAAAGTTGGGTAAATTGTGGGTAAAGGTTGGGTGGATTTTGGGTGACAATTGTGTGACTCTTGGGTAAAAGTTGTGTACATTTTGAATGAAAATTGTGTGAATCTTGGATGGAAGTTGGTTCAATCTTGTGTGAAAGTTGTGTGCTCGTTTTTTGTTTGTTGAATTCAAGTGAATCAAAGGTGAAGGTCGGATGAACGTTGGGTGGATTTTGGATGACATTTGGGTAAATCATGAGTGAAAGTTGGGTGACTCTTGGGTGAAAGTTGTGTGCATTTTGGATGAAAATTGAGTGAATCTTGGATGGAAGTTGGTTCAATCTTGGGTGAAAGTTGTCGAGTTAGGGTGAATCATAGGTAAAGTTTGGGTGACTCTTGGATGCAAGTTGGGTACATTTTGGATGACAATTGTGTGAATCTTGGGTGAATTGTGTGTGAAGGTTGAGTGAAAGTTGTGTGCATTTTGGATTAAAATTGTGTCAATCTGGGATGGAAGTTGGATGGATGTTGAGTGCTCTTTTTTTGTTTGTTGAATTTGAGTGAATCATAGGTAAAAGTTGGATGAATTGTGGGTGAAAGTTGGGTGGTTTTTGGATGACATTTGGGTAAAAGTTGTGTAAATCTTGGGTGAAAGTTGGGTACATTTTGGATGTCAATTGTGTGAATCTCGGGTGAATTGTGGGTGAAAGTTGGGTGAATCTTGAGTGAAAACATTGATATTAGACCCCTATTTTAAAGCAAGCTCTCTGAGAACCATCTTTCCAGTAAAGTCTGCCATTTGTACAATGTGGTGGGCGTGGCTATGTGGCCCCTGTGGTCCTGAAGGGTAACGGATGATTGGAAGGTCCTTCAGTAACGTTCGCTCTTCTCTGGAAGGTTCTTCAGATCTCAGTCCTCCATGAGTCACCCGGGTACGCCGTATTTCCAGGTCATGGATTGCGATCTGCCGGTGTATATTGTATGCATCACGACTAACGTGAAATCCCCAGACAGACGCTGTGCAGGTCGGGGATGTAGTATGTTATGTATTCCCACTGGCAGGGGGGGAGGGGGAGGGGGGCTTTTACTTCCACCTTCATCCCCCGGAGATTATGAACACAATTCACATTTTAAGCAAAACTAGAATTTCCACCTAAACGCACTTAAAGCTGAACTCCGGGCAAACAGCCAACAACTGATAAAATACAGAGAAGAGGCTTGTATTTCTGTCCATCCTGTCCTGAGATTTACACAGCTCTGCCGTACAGAGCAAACCTGTCTGGCAGGGCTGGAGACCTGACTCTTCACTGCTGTTGTTTAGTAATACATTCAGGTCTTGTCCCTCCCCCAGCCTGTGATTGGACAGTGAGGGAAAAAAAATGGCAGACCGATGAGCTTATTTCTGTTGTCGCTCAGCACTTTCCTCCTATCAGCATGCTCATCATCGGCACATTTGCATCCTCTAAGCTCAGGTAGTCCTGGACCCGCCCCCAGCCTGTGACTGGACAGTGGAAAGAAAAGCTGCACTGTGATGAGCTCCTCTCTCTGTCACTCTACTCTGTCCTCCTATCAGCATGCTGCGTGCACTGCAGCACAACCAATTGCCGTCCAGCATCATTCAACTTACTTCCTCTGAGCCCAGGTATTTCTGGACCCACCAGAGCCTGTGACTGGACAGTGAAAGGAGATGTAGAACAGCGATTAGCTCACCTCTCCATCACTCTGCTCTCTCCTCCTATGGGCATGCTCGTTGTCAGGCTGTGTGCAAGCAGCACACTTGGTTGGCCCGCCTGGGCCAACTTCCTCTGAGCCCAGGTCATCAATTGGTGCTGCCAATAAGTGCGGCTTATCAGTGCCCATCATTTCTGCCTATCAGTGCCCATCAGTGTGGCTTTTCAGTGCCCATCAGTGCGGCTTATCAGTGCCCATCATTTCTGCCTATCAGTGCCAATCAGTGCGGCTTATCAGTGCCCATTAGTTCTGCCTATGAGTGACAATCAGTGCACATCAGTGCGACTTATCAGTGCCCATCAGTTCTGCCTATCAGTGCCCATCAGTGTGTGTGGCTTATCAGTACCCATCAGTGCGGCTTATCCGTGCCCATCAGTTCTGCCTATCAGTGCCAATCAGTGCCCATCAGTGTGGCTTATCAGTGCCCATCAGTTCTGCCTATCAGTGCCCATCAGTGAGGCTTATCAGTGCCCATCATTTCTGCCTATGAGTGCCAATCAGTGCACATCAGTGCGGCTTATCAGTGCCCATCAGTTCTGCCTATCAGTGCCCATCAGTGCGGCTTATCAGTGCCCATCAGTTCTGCCTACCAGTGCCAATCAGTGCCCATCAGTGCGGGTTATCAGTGCCCATCAGTTCTGCCTATCAGTGCCAATCAGTGCCCATCAGTGTGGCTTATCAGTGCCCATCAGTTCTGCCTATCAGTGCCATTCAGTGCCCATCAGTGTGGCTAATCAGTACCCATCAGTGCGGCTTATCAGTGCCCATCAGTTCTGCCTATTAGTGCCAATCAGTGCCAATAAGTGCAGCTTATCAGTGCCCATCAGTTCTGCCTATCAGTGCCCATCAGTGTGGCTTATCAGTGCCCATCAGTTCTGCCTATGAGTGCCATTCAGTGCCCATCAGTGCGGCTTATCAGTGCCCATCAGTTCTGCCTATCAGTGCCAATCAGTGCGGTTCATCAGTGCCCATCAGTTCTGCCTATCAGTCCCAATCAGTGCGGCTTATAAGTGCTTATCAGTTCTGCCTATCAGTCCCAATCAGTGCCTATCAGTGTGGCTTATCAGTGCCCATCAGTGCGGCTTATCAGTGCCCATCAGTGCGGCCTATCGGTGCCAATAAGTGCCCATCAGTGTAGCTTATCAGTGCCCATCAGTTCTGCCTATGAGTGCCAATCAGTGCCCATCAGTGCGGCTTATCAGTGCCCATCAGTTCTGCCTATCAGTGCCAATCAGTGCGGTTTATCAGTACCCATCAGTTCTGCCTATCAGTCCAAATCAGTGCCCATCAGTGTGGCTTATCAGTGCCCATCAGTGCGGCTTATAAGTGCTTATCAGTTCTGCCTATCAGTGCAGCTTATCAGTGCCCATCAGCGCTTCGGACACAACCGATCACAGATAAGGCCAGTTGTGTGCCGCAGCAGGCGTGTGGGGGGGGTATGGGGTGCCGTTCTGGGAGGGCATCATCAATCGCAACACTTGTCGCTCAGAAAGTAACATGAGCTTCCTTTGGGGCGACGGCACCGCGCATTGCGATTTGCTGCATTTGCAGCGCGATTTACCGTTCGACAATTGCGGCAAAATCGCGGCGCAATTAGGGTGCCATAAGAAGCAATGGCATCGCAAACACGTTCTCGTTTTTTTTAGCGATTTGGTAAACCTGGGCGGAATCGCAGCGATTCCTTCCACGATCAGCTGTGAATAGAGCAGGGAGTGATTCGATCAGCTGCTGGAAGTGCGGACAATAATTGAAGGTGTAAAATCACTTTAAGCGTTCCTCTGCGGTGCATCATTGCTCACGTGTCAAAGTGCGTTGCGTTGGGGCAGCATATTTATTACTGGGGTGCTGCCAATGCACTGCAGTGGATTAAAAACAATGCACAACGTAACAACGCAGCACATGCATGAGCGCAGCGGGTTGGTTGGGCTCCATCGGAGGGCCGTTCACATTGAACGACACCGCAGTGCACCGCACACAGGAGTAGTGTGTGTGTTACCATACACCGTGCCAGCGCTCATTGCCACAACGCACACGTGTGAATGGGGCCCTATATAGCCGTTTTTTTCCACTTTTCTGGAACAATCTGCGTTGTTTTCTCGCTGTGACAGGCCGCGGGCTCCCAATAGTTGGCGGTATTTTTAGTCGGCCTCCTCTGGGATCGGCGGGGCTGCTTCTCGCTTCTGCTGACGTCTCAGCCTTTACCTGCTGGGAGCTGACACAGGACTCACCGGCAAAAAAAAAAGTCTAAAGCTGCAAGCTGGCTCAAAAAAAAAAAAAAAGCAATCTGAGTGGAAGAAACACAAAATTAATGTTAAAGAAAAAACACTTCCTCGGCGTGATCCGGCGTTCTACGAGTTCAACAAGAAAAAATCCCTCCGAGGACCGGCGCTCGCAGGTACAGCCTGTTCAGACAGATTCTCCTTTGTTCCTGCCGGGGGCCTCACACGCTGTGCACAGCGATCGGTGTTCCCCGCAATAAAAAGAGAGGGCGCTTCTGAAGAAGTCAGATGAAACGCGTCGGTGATGCGGCATGCATGCTCTGTATGATTTTAACTTTTATACATACAGTGGGGGGAAAATACTTATTCGATCCCCTGCAGATTGTGTAAGTTTGCCCACTTACAAAGAAATGAAGGGTCTATCGTTTTTATCATAAGTGTATTTTATATGATAGAGACAGAATATCAACCAAAAATCCAGAAAAAAAAAAAAAAACATGATAGAAATGTTATAAATGGAGTTGGAGTTCAGTGAGTAAAATAAGTATTTGATCCCCTACCAACCAACAATAATTCTGGCTCCCACAGACTGGCTACAGTAGGTGCTCATGTGGTACACAGATTAGTCCTGTCAATGTAAGAAGGTCCTCCTAACGACAACTCGTTATGTGTATAAAAGACACCTGTCCACAGAATCTCTTTCTTCCAGTCACACCTCACCATCATGGGGAAGACCAAAGAGCTGTCAGAGGACATCAGGGACAAGATTGTAGACCTGCACAAGGCTGGAATGGATTACAAGACCATCAGCAAGAAGCTTGGTGAGAAGGAGACAACTGTTGGAGCGATTATTCGCAAATGGAAGAAATACAAAATAACCATCAATCGCCCTCGGTCTGGAGCTCCATGCGAGATTTCACCTCACGGGGTAAGGATGATCATGAGAAAAGTGAGGGATCAGCCCAGAACTACACAGGAGGAGCTTGTGAATGATCTCAAGGCAGTTGGGACCACAGTCACCAAACCAACCATTGGTAACACAATACACCGCCATGGATTGAAATCCTGCAGCGCCGCCAAGGTCCCCCTCTCCAAGAAGACACATGTACAGGCCAGTCTGAAGTTTGCCAATGAACATCTAAATGATTCAGAGGATTGGGACACAGTGCTGTGGTCAGATGAGACCAAAATGGAGCTCTTTGGCATTAACTCAACTCGCCGTGTTTGGAGGAAGAAGAATGCTGACTATGACCCCAAGAACATCATCCCTACAGACAAGCACGGAGGTGGGATCATGATGTTTTGGGGCTGTTTCTCTGCTAAAGGTAGAGGCCAATGTTGCCGCATTGAGGGGCCAATGGACGAGGCCATGTATTGTAAAATCTTGGATGAGAACCTTCTTCCCTCAGCCAGAACACTGAAGATGGGTCGTGGATGGGTCTTCCAGCATGACAATGACCCAAAACATACCACCAAGGCAACAAAGGAGTGGCTCAAGAAGAAGCACATTAAGATTATGGAGTGGCCTAGCCAGTCTCCAGACCTTAATCCCATAGAAAATGTATGGAGGGAGCTGAAAATTCGAGTTGCTAAGGGACAGCCAAGAAACCTTAAGGATTTAGAGAAGATCTGCAAAGAGGAGTGGGACAGAATCCCTCCTGAGATGTGTGCAAACCTGGTCACCAACTACAAGAAACGTCTGACCTCTGTGATCGCCAACAAGGGTTTCTCCACCAACTACTAAGTCATGTTTTGCTTGGGGATCAAATACTCATTTTATTCACTCAACTGCAACTCAATTTATAACATTTGTATTGTGTTTTTTTCTGGATTTTTGGTTGATATTCTGTCTCTATCATATAAAATACACCTATGATACAAATTATAGACCCTTCATTTCTTTGTAAGTGGGCAAACTTACACAATCTGCAGGGGATCAAATCATTATTTTCCCCACTGTAGCCCTTTTTTTTACCCACCTCCCACCCACGCTATAGCCAAGCAGGGTAAAACGCAGCAAAAATGCATCATTGTGAAAGAGCCCTTAGGCCTTGTTCACACACGGACGTATTTAACCCCCTCCCGCCTAGCCTATTGTAATATGACGTCCTCGAAGGACATCTTCCCAGGATCGGGCTGCGCTCCGGTGCCATCTGTCACCCACGGTGTCCACTGGGCACAGCCGATAACTGATCAATGTACCGGCCTGCTGCTGGCACCATGTGATCACCGTTGCCAATCACAGCAGATCACATGAACATTGTTAACAAGGGAATGGCTTCCTTTTATGTCATCCATTGTGAACAACTGTGTTGCTAGCTCTGATTGGTCAACGTGATCGCATGGTACAGACAGGGCCAATCACAGCCCATCTGTACAGCTAATCACAACAAAACACACTGAATGAATCAATTTCATTCAGTAGAAATGGTTGCTTATAACAGTGAAATTCACTGCCATAAGCAATCATAATGTGTAAAAAAAAAAAAAAAATCATAATTACTTACCCAAAGTAGTACAATGTTACTATGGTAACATTAAATTGCTCTGGTCAGGGTGTGTTAAAAAAAAAAAAGTGTAAAAAAGAAAAAAAAAAGTAATAAAAAGAGATTATATATATATTTATTTGGAAATGTATATATTTCTTTTGGTGACAATAATCCAAATCATTGTATATTATTTAGTCTGTAGGAAAGTTATAGAATCCACAAACTATGGGATATATATAAAAAAAAAAAGAAAAAAATTTAATAAAAAGAGATAATATATATATATATATATATATATATATATATATATTATATATATATATATATATATATATATATATATATATATATATATATATATATATATATATATATATATATATATATATATTATCTCTTTTTATTACATTTTTTTTTCTTTTTTTTTTATATATATCCCATAGTTTGTGGATTCTATAACTTTCCTACAGACTAAATAATATACAATGATTTGGATTATTGTCACCAAAAGAAATATATACATTTCCAAAGAAATATATTTTGGCCTAAATTTATGAAGAAAGATTAATTATTTGCAAAATTTTATAACAGCAACGAAGAAAAACATGTTTTTTTCATAATCTTCTGACTTTTTTATTTATTTAGCAATTAATAAAAAACCCCAGTGGTGATTAAATGCTACCAGAAGAAAGCTCTATTTGTGTGAAAAAAAAAAAAAAAAATGATAAAAATGTAGTTTGGGTACAGTGTTACATGACCGCGCAATTGTCATTCAAAGTGCGACAGCGCTGAAAGCTGATCATCGGCCTGGGCAGGAAGGAGGTGAAAGTGCCCCCCGGTATTGAAGGGGGGCGTATGCTTGTGTGGCGGGCGAAGGAGGGGGGTGTACAGGTGTCCCATGCCTCTGCCTGCAGGCAGTCCCATTCATTTCTATGGGGACGCAGCCACTGCTCCCAATCCTTGTGGGAGTGTGTGTCCCCCCCCCCGAATGCAGATAGGCGAGTTTGGGGACACAGAAATGCGACGGCAGAAAAAAAGACTGAGTAGTCCATCGAGTCTGCCCATTTTATTTTTTGTTTTCGTTTTTTGTTTTGTTTTTTTGTTTGTTTGTTTGTTTTTTTTTCATTAACCTTGTTGTCTGACTATAGATTTTAGGTTTATCCCAAGCATGTTTGAAGCCATTTACTGTTGACTGTCTCACTACCTCCGATGGTCGTTTACCGCAAGGTTTGGGAGTACCAATGGTGTCCATGCAGCTGCTGCACACCGTACACTTTACACCTCCCAACATTTTGACGATGAGAATGAGGGACACCTACTAGCAAACGTATGTAGGCATAGGACACACCCCCCTGCCACACCCCCTTAAAGGAGAATTAACCACACAAAAAAAGGTTAATTAAATCCACAAGGGCTTTTTTATTTTTTTTTACCACTACTATTCCTTTATATTGGCTTATAAAGTTTACAAATGCAGCAATTTAGATCTTGGATGAAAGGTTTAGCGCTGGAAAACACTTTTTGGAAGATAAAGAGTGCATTTTATATACATCTATATGCACACCTCTAGAGCTGGGCGATTTTCTCTAAAAAAAAAATGAATCTGCGACTTTTTTAAAAAAAAACTTAATTCACGATTCGAATCGAGTTTTTTTTTTTTTTGATGGACACCGCGCCAGTCCTGAGGAGCTGCGGGCAGGAGTTTTTAGGCGAGGCAGCGGCTTCGGCCTAGACCGCGGCGTCCGGCCTCGAATTCGAATCGTGAATTAAGTTTTTTTTTTAGAGAAAATCGCCCAGCTCTAGAGGTGCGCATATAGTTGGTGAAAAAAAAAATCTAAAAAATTTGATTTGCTGAAAATTTGAATCGATTTGACCTCTCAACTCGATTCAAGATTCAAATAGATTTTTTTCCCCAGCCCTACACACCTCCCAACTTTTTGAGATGGGAATGAGGGACACCTATCAGCAAAACTATGCAGGCTTAGGACACACCCCCTTGCCACGCCCCCTTAAAGGAGAATTGTACAAAAAAAACAAGATTGGTTAAACCCACAAGTGCTTTTTTTTTTATTTTTTTTTTTACCACTACTGTTCCTTTATATTGACTTTTGGAATCTACAAATGCAGCAATTTAGAAATCAGATGAAAGGTTTAGCGCTGGAAAACAGTTTTTGATAGATAAAAAGTGCATTTTAGATACAACTATATAGATCAAAATGAGGGATAAATGAGGAGGAAAAAGGGACAGAGGGACATGGGGGGTTATTTACGAAAGGCAAATCCACTTTGCCATACAAGTGCAAAGTGCGCTTGAGGCTATGTTTCCACTAGTGCGACTTTTCATGCGACTTGGGACTGAAAAGTCGCATGACAAATAGTACCCCATGATTTCCAATGAGTACCGTTCATATCTGTGCGACTTCAAAGTAGTCCCTGCACTACTTTGGTCCCACTTTGATGCGACTTGAGGTCCATAGACACAGGCATTGCTTCAAATCGCGGTAAAAAAATCGTGGCAAAATCGCGCGACTTTGGGGACGCATATAGTGGAAACATAGCCTGAAATTGCACCTGGAGGTGCAGTCGCTGTAAATCTGAGGGATAGATCTGAAATGAGGGGAAGCTCTGCTGATTTTATCATCCAATCATGTGCAAGCTAAAATGCTGTTTTTTTATTTTCCTTGCATGTCCCCCTCGGATCTACAGCGACCGCACTTCCAAGTGCACTCTCAGTGCAATTTCAAGCGCACTTTGCATTTGTAGTTTGCACTTGTAGTGCAAAGTGGATTTGCCTTTCGTAAATAACCCCCCCCCCCCCCCCCCCCACATTTGTTCCAAATCAGGGACAGTCCCTCGAAATCGGATGATGCAGATCGGGGGGCGCGCAGAGATGCAGCGGCTGGTGTGGCTACTCCAATGAGTGTGTGATGTAATTTCATTGTGATTTGTTTCTACAATGACAATAAATCTTATCTAAATCTAAGTCGGGAGCTATGCATATAACATAAATGGGGCTACCTGCATGCGGACGCATGGAACACCTGTACTCCGTATGTGAGCAAACACAGGCGTATGCTTATGTGTGAAGGTAGTTTTGCTCATGCCTGTATAATGCGGAGGAGGGGGGAGGGGAGAGCACTCAGGTAGACCTGGGGTGGGATAATGAACACCTGAGCTGCACCTGTGTGGGAGAGGAAATGCTGGACTTCCTGTATGAGGACGGAGAGGAGGGTGAGCAGAGGGTCTGATATGATACAGTCTGTCGGGACGATTATCCACCAATCCGGTGACCTTCCGTAATGCCGATCCAACAGATCCGGTGAGTGGGACAGCCAATGGCTTTCTATGGTGTGACTTTCGGAAGGAAGCCGCCATTACTGATAACTTTCTGTCTAAATGTTACCAGACATCTGACATGCGGGCATTACCTAGTCGCTGCCCACCAAGGAACGCCCAGACTGACACCCGCCCATCGAGGCATTTTGATATTTGCATAACTCCTCCCACTGCTTGCGTCAGGCCCGGGGGGGGGGGGGAGTTCTAGGGAGGAGGACTGAGGCCGGGGACTGGGATGTTGTCAGGAAGCTATGTACAGCCCCTCCCACCAGCCGCGATCTGCCTGCATTGCATAGAGAAGCATAGACAATCTAATCACTGGTTCACACTGAGGACTGCTTTGGCGTTAAAAAAAAAAAAAAAAGCGTCTGAAAAGCTCACGAAAAATGCTTCCCTTTTAAAACCAAATAATGATTTCACACTGGGACGGTGCGCTGGACATGCGCAGAAAAAAAATCCGGCATGCAGCATCTTTGGAGAGCTAAGAAAAAAGGCGCCTCAAAAATGCCCCTCTCCATTTAAATGAATGGGAAGCGATTGAAAAGGGCTTCAAAAGCGCCTTAAAATAGTTTTTTGAGCAGTTTTTTGAGTCACGTCTCACGCTGCCCCCCCCCCCCCCCCCCCAAGTTCTGCAACCGGCCCCCTAATCTACATGCAGGGCACTGGACGCATAGATTCCAATAGGGTTATATTTTTTTTAAGCATGAATGATTTTCAACAGCAGAAGCTGTCCTGCGGATGTTGCAGTTAGAGGGATGAGACAAACCATTTCCTACTGGCAGGTGTGCTTACAATGATCAGCTTTTATTGGTGTAAAACCTTTATCCCAAAAGGAACAAAGCTGTTGCTGTAACTATAAAGTGTGAGTTGGAGTTTGGCTTCAATTTGTTAGTGTATCTAAATCTGCTAGTCCATCTAATACTCCCCCTCCCTCCCTCCCTCCCTCCTGACTGACAATGGTGCGGTCTGCTGTGTGCCCCCTGTGCCCCTTCATCCAGAGTGGGGCCTCTCTAATACAGGAGGTGACCAGATCACCAGGTGAAATAAGCCAAAAAAGGAAAAGGAATGCAGCCGCCACATCTAATGATTGGTAACCTGCAATATGGGGCATTTGTGGTTTTGCGTTGGTGAAGATGGCGCATTTCGCTCACATAATTGTCACGTCTTTTTTTTTTTGCTCCATCCACCAACTAGGGTATAGATTCCTGTAGAAGCGGTGATCGTAGGCCAGCTCTCCATTCGAAATGCTGGGATGGGGGGATGGGGTCTTTTCTGAGTAATCGCGCGGTCCGGTCCTCCATAATTAACTTGGAACATTATATGGAATTGGTGGCGGGATCGGAGGTGAGATAGAGGTTAAGCTGTAAATAGCGCTATGAATCCATATAATGGCCCCTCCAGACGGCGGTGAGAGCCGGGAGAGGAACAATAGACCCCTGTGAGGTTAAGTAACAAACCGGTAAAATTACCTTTTTTATGGAGAACGGAGCGTTGGAAAGGTTCTGCTCGATGCCCACTGGATGTGAATTCAAGTAGCTGGAAGCGTATTTTAAGATAAAGGTCTAAGCTGGACGCACTCTTGTCAAGCATTTCAATTTTTGATTCCGTTTTTGTTGAAACCATTAAGCGATCAAAGACGTAAAACGTTGGTTTTGAGGAAATTGCCGTAATTTGTCCCACCACTTGATTTCCATTTCAGCTGGATTGTGGCTGTCAAGGTGTTCCACAGTTTCAACTTGACAATGGACCAAATTCTGGTGGTAGAACAATGGCTTCCCCCAGTGAGCTTATCCAGTCCCAACTTGATCCCTACCAGCTGGGACCTCCGGTGTCTTCCTAAAGGCTTCTTCTATAACTCTGCCCCAGAGCACAGGGGTCTCCTCCGGCAGGATTGGACCCAGGAAGCCTACCTTCCCCGCACAGGGGTCTCCTCCAGCAGGATTGGACCCAGGAAGTCTACCTTCCCCGCACAGGGGTCTCCTCCGGCAGGATTGGACCCAGGAAGTCTACCTTCCCCGCACAGGGGTCTCCTCCAGCAGGATTGGACCCAGGAAGTCTACCTTCCCCGCACAGGGGTCTCCTCCGGCAGGATTGGACCCAGGAAGTCTACCTTCCCTGCACAGGGGTCTCCTCCGGCAGGATTGGACCCAGGAAGCCTACCTTCCTCGCACAGGGGTCTCCTCCGGCAGGATTGGACCCAGGAAGCCTACCTTCCCTGCACAGGGGTCTCCTCCAGCAGGATTGGACCCAGGAAGTCTACCTTCCCTGCACAGGGGTCTCCTCCGGCAGGATTGGACCCAGGAAGTCTACCTTCCCCGCACAGGGGTCTCCTCCAGCAGGATTGGACCCAGGAAGTCTACCTTCCCTGCACAGGGGTCTCCTCCGGCAAGATTGGACCCAGGAAGCCTACCTTCCCTGCACAGGGGTCTCCTCCAGCAGGATTGGACCCAGGAAGTCTACCTTCCCTGCACAGGGGTCTCCTCCGGCAGGATTGGACCCAGGAAGCCTACCTTCCCTGCACAGGGGTCTCCTCCAGCAGGATTGGACCCAGGAAGTCTACCTTCCCCGCACAGGGGTCTCCTCCAGCAGGATTGGACCCAGGAAGTCTACCTTCCCTGCACAGGGGTCTCCTCCAGCAGGATTGGACCCAGGAAGTCTACCTTCCCCGCACAGGGGTCTCCTCCAGCAGGATTGGACCCAGGAAGCCTACCTTCCCTGCACAGGGGTCTCCTCCGGCAGGATTGGACCCAGGAAGTCTACCTTCCCCGCACAGGGGTCTCCTCCGGCAGGATTATACCCAGGAAGTCTACCTTGCCCGCACAGGGGTCTCCTCCGGCAGGATTGGACCCAGGAAGTCTACCTTCCCCGCACAGGGGTCTCCTCCGGCAGGATTGGACCCGGGAAGCCTACCTTCCCCGCACAGGGGTCTCCTCCGGCAGGATTGGACCTGGGAAGTTTACCTTCCCCGCACAGGGGTCTCCTCCAGCAGGGCCAGACCCAGAAACTCTAGCCCAGGGGAAGAACCCCCCCTTTGCACACCAGCAGCACTATACCCAGAAACAGAACCCCCCTCTCACCTGCACAGGGGTCTCCTCCGGCAGGATTGGACCCAAGAAGTCTACCTTGCCCGCACAGAGGTTTCCTCCAGCAAGATTGGACCAAGGAAGTCTACCTTCCCCGCACAGGGTTCTCCTCCGGCAAGATTGGACCCAAGAAGCCTACCTTCCCCGCACAGGGGTCTCCTCCGGCAGGATTGGACCCAGGAAGCCTACCTTCCCCGCACAGGGGTCTCCTCCGGCAGGATTGGACCCAGGAAGTCTACCTTCCCCGCACAGGGGTCTCCTCCGGCAGGATTATACCCAGGAAGTCTACCTTGCCCACACAGGGGTCTCCTCCGGCAGGATTGGACCCAGGAAGTCTACCTTCCCCGCACAGGGGTCTCCTCCGGCAGGATTGGACCCGGGAAGCCTACCTTCCCCGCACAGGGGTCTCCTCCGGCAGGATTGGACCTGGGAAGTTTACCTTCCCCGCACAGGGGTCTCCTCCAGCAGGGCCAGACCCAGAAACTCTAGCCCAGGGGAAGAACCCCCCCTTTGCACACCAGCAGCACTATACCCAGAAACAGAACCCCCCTCTCACCTGCACAGGGGTCTCCTCCGGCAGGATTGGACCCAAGAAGTCTACCTTGCCCGCACAGAGGTTTCCTCCAGCAGGATTGGACCAAGGAAGTCTACCTTCCCCGCACAGGGTTCTCCTCCGGCAAGATTGGACCCAGGAAGCCTACCTTCCCCGCACAGGGGTCTCCTCCGGCAGGATTGGACCCAGGAAGCCTACCTTCCCCGCACAGGGGTCTCCTCCGGCAGGATTGGACCCAGGAAGTCTACCTTCCCCGCACAGGGGTCTCCTCCGGCAGGATTATACCCAGGAAGTCTACCTTGCCCGCACAGAGGTCTCCTCCGGCAGGATTGGACCCAGGAAGTCTACCTTCCCCGCACAGGGGTCTCCTCCGGCAGGATTGGACCCGGGAAGCCTACCTTCCCCGCACAGGGGTCTCCTCCGGCAGGATTGGACCTGGGAAGTTTACCTTCCCCGCACAGGGGTCTCCTCCAGCAGGGCCAGACCCAGAAACTCTAGCCCAGGGGAAGAACCCCCCCTTTGCACACCAGCAGCACTATACCCAGAAACAGAACCCCCCTCTCACCTGCACAGGGGTCTCCTCCGGCAGGATTGGACCCAAGAAGTCTACCTTGCCCGCACAGAGGTTTCCTCCAGCAGGATTGGACCAAGGAAGTCTACCTTCCCCGCACAGGGTTCTCCTCCGGCAAGATTGGACCCAGGAAGCCTACCTTCCCCGCACAGGGGTCTCCTCCGGCAGGATTGGACCCAGGAAGTCTACCTTCCCCGCACAGGGGTCTCCTCCGGCAGGATTATACCCAGGAAGTCTACCTTGCCCGCACAGGGGTCTCCTCCGGCAGGATTGGACCCAGGAAGTCTACCTTCCCCGCACAGGGGTCTCCTCCGGCAGGATTGGACCCGGGAAGCCTACCTTCCCCGCACAGGGGTCTCCTCCGGCAGGATTGGACCTGGGAAGTTTACCTTCCCCGCACAGGGGTCTCCTCCAGCAGGGCCAGACCCAGAAACTCTAGCCCAGGGGAAGAACCCCCCCTTTGCACACCAGCAGCACTATACCCAGAAACAGAACCCCCCTCTCACCTGCACAGGGGTCTCCTCCGGCAGGATTGGACCCAAGAAGTCTACCTTGCCCGCACAGAGGTTTCCTCCAGCAGGATTGGACCAAGGAAGTCTACCTTCCCCGCACAGGGTTCTCCTCCGGCAAGATTGGACCCAGGAAGCCTACCTTCCCCGCACAGGGGTCTCCTCCGGCAGGATTGGACCCAGGAAGCCTACCTTCCCCGCACAGGGGTCTCCTCCGGCAGGATTGGACCCAGGAAGTCTACCTTCCCCGCACAGGGGTCTCCTCCGGCAGGATTGGACCCAGGAAGTCTACCTTCCCCGCACAGGGGTCTCCTCCGGCAGGATTATACCCAGGAAGTCTACCTTGCCCGCACAGAGGTCTCCTCCGGCAGGATTGGACCCAGGAAGTCTACCTTCCCCGCACAGGGGTCTCCTCCGGCAGGATTGGACCCGGGAAGCCTACCTTCCCCGCACAGGGGTCTCCTCCGGCAGGATTGGACCTGGGAAGTTTACCTTCCCCGCACAGGGGTCTCCTCCAGCAGGGCCAGACCCAGAAACTCTAGCCCAGGGGAAGAACCCCCCCTTTGCACACCAGCAGCACTATACCCAGAAACAGAACCCCCCTCTCACCTGCACAGGGGTCTCCTCCGGCAGGATTGGACCCAAGAAGTCTACCTTGCCCGCACAGAGGTTTCCTCCAGCAAGATTGGACCAAGGAAGTCTACCTTCCCCGCACAGGGTTCTCCTCCGGCAAGATTGGACCCAAGAAGCCTACCTTCCCCGCACAGGGGTCTCCTCCGGCAGGATTGGACCCAGGAAGCCTACCTTCCCCGCACAGGGGTCTCCTCCGGCAGGATTGGACCCAGGAAGTCTACCTTCCCCGCACAGGGGTCTCCTCCGGCAGGATTATACCCAGGAAGTCTACCTTGCCCGCACAGGGGTCTCCTCCGGCAGGATTGGACCCAGGAAGTCTACCTTCCCCGCACAGGGGTCTCCTCCGGCAGGATTGGACCCGGGAAGCCTACCTTCCCCGCACAGGGGTCTCCTCCGGCAGGATTGGACCTGGGAAGTTTACCTTCCCCGCACAGGGGTCTCCTCCAGCAGGGCCAGACCCAGAAACTCTAGCCCAGGGGAAGAACCCCCCCTTTGCACACCAGCAGCACTATACCCAGAAACAGAACCCCCCTCTCACCTGCACAGGGGTCTCCTCCGGCAGGATTGGACCCAAGAAGTCTACCTTGCCCGCACAGAGGTTTCCTCCAGCAGGATTGGACCAAGGAAGTCTACCTTCCCCGCACAGGGTTCTCCTCCGGCAAGATTGGACCCAGGAAGCCTACCTTCCCCGCACAGGGGTCTCCTCCGGCAGGATTGGACCCAGGAAGCCTACCTTCCCCGCACAGGGGTCTCCTCCGGCAGGATTGGACCCAGGAAGTCTACCTTCCCCGCACAGGGGTCTCCTCCGGCAGGATTATACCCAGGAAGTCTACCTTGCCCGCACAGAGGTCTCCTCCGGCAGGATTGGACCCAGGAAGTCTACCTTCCCCGCACAGGGGTCTCCTCCGGCAGGATTGGACCCGGGAAGCCTACCTTCCCCGCACAGGGGTCTCCTCCGGCAGGATTGGACCTGGGAAGTTTACCTTCCCCGCACAGGGGTCTCCTCCAGCAGGGCCAGACCCAGAAACTCTAGCCCAGGGGAAGAACCCCCCCTTTGCACACCAGCAGCACTATACCCAGAAACAGAACCCCCCTCTCACCTGCACAGGGGTCTCCTCCGGCAGGATTGGACCCAAGAAGTCTACCTTGCCCGCACAGAGGTTTCCTCCAGCAGGATTGGACCAAGGAAGTCTACCTTCCCCGCACAGGGTTCTCCTCCGGCAAGATTGGACCCAGGAAGCCTACCTTCCCCGCACAGGGGTCTCCTCCGGCAGGATTGGACCCAGGAAGCCTACCTTCCCCGCACAGGGGTCTCCTCCGGCAGGATTGGACCCAGGAAGTCTACCTTCCCCGCACAGGGGTCTCCTCCGGCAGGATTATACCCAGGAAGTCTACCTTGCCCGCACAGGGGTCTCCTCCGGCAGGATTGGACCCAGGAAGTCTACCTTCCCCGCACAGGGGTCTCCTCCGGCAGGATTGGACCCGGGAAGCCTACCTTCCCCGCACAGGGGTCTCCTCCGGCAGGATTGGACCTGGGAAGTTTACCTTCCCCGCACAGGGGTCTCCTCCAGCAGGGCCAGACCCAGAAACTCTAGCCCAGGGGAAGAACCCCCCCTTTGCACACCAGCAGCACTATACCCAGAAACAGAACCCCCCTCTCACCTGCACAGGGGTCTCCTCCGGCAGGATTGGACCCAAGAAGTCTACCTTGCCCGCACAGAGGTTTCCTCCAGCAGGATTGGACCAAGGAAGTCTACCTTCCCCGCACAGGGTTCTCCTCCGGCAAGATTGGACCCAGGAAGCCTACCTTCCCCGCACAGGGGTCTCCTCCGGCAGGATTGGACCCAGGAAGCCTACCTTCCCCGCACAGGGGTCTCCTCCGGCAGGATTGGACCCAGGAAGTCTACCTTCCCCGCACAGGGGTCTCCTCCGGCAGGATTGGACCCAGGAAGTCTACCTTCCCCGCACAGGGGTCTCCTCCGGCAGGATTATACCCAGGAAGTCTACCTTGCCCGCACAGAGGTCTCCTCCGGCAGGATTGGACCCAGGAAGTCTACCTTCCCCGCACAGGGGTCTCCTCCGGCAGGATTGGACCCGGGAAGCCTACCTTCCCCGCACAGGGGTCTCCTCCGGCAGGATTGGACCTGGGAAGTTTACCTTCCCCGCACAGGGGTCTCCTCCAGCAGGGCCAGACCCAGAAACTCTAGCCCAGGGGAAGAACCCCCCCTTTGCACACCAGCAGCACTATACCCAGAAACAGAACCCCCCTCTCACCTGCACAGGGGTCTCCTGGTCTCCTCCGGCAAGATTGGACCCAAGAAGTCTACCTTGCCCGCACAGAGGTTTCCTCCAGCAGGATTGGACCAAGGAAGTCTACCTTCCCCGCACAGGGTTCTCCTCCGGCAGGATTGGACCCAGGAAGTCTACCTTCCCCGCACAGGACTCTCCTCCAGCAGGATTGGACCCAGGAAGTCTACCTTCCCCGCACAGGACTCTCCTCCAGCAGGATTGGACCCAGGAAGTCTATCTTCCCCGCACAGGGCTCTCCTCCGGCAGGATTGGACCCAGGAAGTCTACCTTCCCCGCACAGGGCTCTCCTCCAGCAGGGCTCAACCTAGGAAATCTACCCCAGGAACAGAGCCCCCCTGTCACCTGCACAGGTGTCTCCTCCAGCAGTATTGGACCCAGGAAGTCTACCTTCCCTGCACAGGGGTCTCCAGCAGGGCTGACCTAGGAACTCTACTCCAGAGGCAGAGCCCCCCTACACAGGGGTCTCCTCCAGCAGGACTGGACCCAGGAACTCTTACCCAAGGGCAGAGCTCCCTCTACACAGGGGTCTCTTCCAGAAGGACTAAACCCAGGAGCTCTACCCCAGGAAACTCTGCCCATCTGTACTACAATGTCATGGCTCCTGATCATGCCTAATGGGGAAGGTGTGTTGCAGAGCCTGTAGAATGGGGAACTGGCTTGAGTGCCCTTGTATTGTCATCCTACATGTAAATGACATCCCCCAGTGATGGCTCCTTGCTGGGAGTTACTGGGCACAACCTCCAGCAGCCAGGAGGCACCTTTTTAAATCCCAACAGTATTTGATTCCCACTAAGTTAAGTGGTAAGTGTTCCTTCCTCTCCTGAAGGGTCTCTCTCTTTGCGAAAGCCCCCAACCTAATGCTCAGTGGTTCGGTTGACCATGAGAGGGGTCCTCTGGGCCTTTCAATTAAGTGCACCTGAGTGTGCTTCACCTCTGTCAGGAGCCTTGCTCCCTGGGGGGTCAGGGACAGGTCGTTCCTCTATGGAAGGGGGCCAAAGACACATCCTGGGTGCTCTTTTGACATCTGAGTTTCATCCAAGTAACTTTACAAGTGCAGCAACCTCCTTATCTAATCTGCTTCAAGCATGTTGCTTTGACTTGCATGGCTCTTGATCAGTCAGTGTGTACAGGCTGCCAACAAACATGCCGGCGGTGCTGGCAGGGAGGCAGCATTTAGGGCCCAGTGCTCTTAATTTGAAATGCATACTTGTTCTGGCTTTTGAAAGTGCGGAAGCTACTGGATCAGCATGACAGCCAGGCAACGAGCATTTTAGAAGAACTGAGCATTAGAGCTTTTTTCTTCTTCCCCCTTTTTTTTTTTTTTTTTAATCCCAGTTCACGATTTCTTTATAGGCAGTAAAGCTGATAATTCAATCCAGCCCGCAGCTCGAAGGGTTAAGGCCCCATTCACACTTCACGTAGCGGGAACGCGCATTTTTTTTTTTTTTTTTTTTTTGCGTGTTTTCTGTCTTACTCATAGGGTATCCCATTTAATGGGAAGGGCTGCCCTATGTGCAACAAATGCGCCAAAAGGACCTCTTGCGCCTTTTTTGGGCGTAGAGCGCCACGCATTTTTTTTTTTTTTTCAACACGTGACAAAATATCTTCTAACCATGCTTGGGGTGCCGTTAACAATTAATGGCACCACAAACGTAATGCGCGCTTGGAAAGTACGTTTACCATTTGTTGGGCGTTCAGGAACTGTGAAGTGCGGACAGGGCCCAGGATTCCTGGCAGGTATAGAAGATACAAATGAATACAACTTTTTTTTTCCTATGATTACATTGTTACATGTATTTCATTTTCAGTGGAAGTATCTGAATTTGACTTGGTATCAGCTGTTGTACAGCAGAGCTCAGAAAGAGGGGGAGGAGAAACAGCTCAAGAAGCCTAGCAAGGTGCATGCTGATAGGAGGTGAGAGCAGAGAGGTGACCTCGCCAGTCTTCTGCATCTCCTTTCACTGGTGAGGTTTGGGGAGGAGACCTGTAAACAGGGTTTTTTTCCAGCAGGAACACAGGGGAATGCAGTGCCGGCACCTCCAGCCCTGAATGGGGTGCTGGAGGGTCTATTGATGCTGACTGCAGGGGGATATATTGTCACTGGGGGATCATTTTGTTGCTGGTGGGGTCTATTTTTGCTGGGGGGGGGGGGGGGGGGGATCTTACGTTTGTAGAGAGTCAATTATTGCTGGGAGGGATCTCCTGTAGAGGGAGGGGTCCATCGTTGTCGGCTGCTGGGATATCTACAGTATTATTATTGGTGGGGTTTATTGTTGCTGGGAGATCTATTGTTGCTGGTGGGGATCGTATGCTGCTAGGGGGACAATTGTTGCTGGGAGAATCTACTGTTGAGGGAAGGGTTTGTTGATGCTGCTATTGTTGCTGGGGGGAAATCTATTGTTGCTGGTGGGGATCTTATGTTGCTAGGGGGTCAATTATTGCTGGGAGGGATCTCCTGTTGAGTAAGAGGTCTATTGTTTCCGGCTACTGGAGAGTCTATTGATGGTGGCTGCTGGGATATCTACTGTATTGTTACTTGCTGGGTTTATTGTTTTTGGGGGGATCTATTGTTGCTGAGGGGGGTCTATTGTTACTGGTGGGAGATTATATTGTTGCTGGTGGGGTCAATTGTTGCTGGGAGGGATCTAATGTTGAGGGAAGGGTTTGTTGATGCTGGGTGCTGGGAGGTCTATTGTTGCTGGCCGGAATCTATTGTTGTTTTTTGCTATGGGAAATATATTGTTGATAAGGATCTATTATTGCTCATGTGGGATCCTATTGTTGCTGGTGGGGATCTTATGTTGCTAGGGGGTCAATTGTTGCTGGGAATGGTCTATTGTTGAGGGAAGGGTCTGTTGATGCTGGGAGATGTATTGTTATATTGGGGGTCTATTGTTTCTGGGGTATCTATTGTTGTTTTGGTATTTTTGCTATGGGGGATCTATTGTTGCTGGAGGGGATTTGTTGTTATGGGGGGGGGTATTTTGCTACGGGGGTTCTTATGTTGCTGGAAAATCTATTGTTGTTGGGGGGTATTTTGCTATGGGAGGTCTATTGTTGCTGGGGGGTATTTGCTACAGAAGGTCTATAGTTCAGTGTGGGGATCTATTGTTGTGGGGGGGGGGTATTTTTCTACGGGATCTCTTGTTGAGGTATATTTATTGATGCTGGTTGGGGGGGGGGGGTACTATTGTTTTATTGTTGTTGGGTATTTTACTATGGGGGATCTATTTGTTGCTGGGGGGGATTTATTGTTGGTGGGGGGTGGTGGAGTTATTGTTATTGGGATATTTTGCTATGAGGGATTTATTGTTGTTGGGAGGGGGGGGGGGTATTTTTCTACGGGAGATCTATTGTTGCTGGGGGGGGGTATTGTTGTTGGGGGGTATTTTGCTTGGGGGATCTATTTGTTGTTGGAGTGTATTTATTGTTGCTGGGGATCTATTGTTGGGTATTTTGCTATGGGGGTCTATTGTTGCTGGGGGGGATTTATTGTTGCTGGGGGGTATTTTTCTATGGGAATCTATTGTTGGGGGGGGTATTTTTCTAAGGAAGATCTATCGTTGCTGGGGTGTGTGTATTATTGCTGGGGGATCTATTGTTGCTGGCTGCACAGGATTGTGCTCAGAGATGGGCAGGGGGCGGAGACAAGGGGTGACTTGGAAGGGGGGGGGGGTACCTGCCCCCGTTCCCTGAGAAAAAAAAAAGGCCTGCCTGTAAGTGAAGGTGAAGCAAAGATCACCTCTCCTCCTCTGCCAGGCAGAGCTGTGCTGTGTGGCAGAGCTGTGTAAATCGCAGCACTGGATGGACAGAAATACTAATCCTTTGGCAGCTTTCTGTGTATTGAATGTTTTGCCCGGAGTTCTGCTTTAAGGGCAGCTAGGTCACTGGGCTGTCATGGGCCTGCCAATCACTGGCACCCGAAGGGTCCAGGGCGCCTCAGTCCGCTGCGATTTGCTGTGTAGCAGCGCTGAAGCGGGTTCTGGGTGGGGGGGGGGGGCACACGAGGAAAAGGAGGGCCGCCCGAACCGCAGGCAGCTGCTGAACAGCTGGGATTCCAGATACCCACTCTGAATTTTGGCAGGCAATGAGAGGCGCAGGATCCTATTTATAAATCGGGGGCTCTGCCGGTGCCGGGTAGCGCTCTGCGGGACCGCAGCTGTTTGTCGGAGCGTCCTTCATGTCGGCGGCTGCGATGCTCTGCAGAGCTTCGGGGGTGAGTGATCTGCCGTCTGTATGCCGGGATGGTAGAAAGGAATTCTTCTGGCTCGGCTAAGTCCAGGTGCAGCTCTGAGATCCGGCCAAGAAGAAGATCTCCCTTCTAATAGAGAGATTGTAAGATGCCGAAATCATTCACTGCGGCCAATTATAGCTTTTCCCCGCTGCGGGGGAGGAGGGAGGGGGGGGGGGTGCTCAGATATTTGGATATTGTCCCACAGCTGCCACCCAAATACATTTTCTTGGGAGGACTCCCACCCTCCATCATGCTACTGGAGGACTCCTTCTCCATCATGGGGGTCCAAATTGTTTTGTTTTTTTTTCCTGGTTAAAGGCACAGTCCACCTTCTAGACCAGAGGCTCCCCACCATACCGAGACCCCCGACATGAGAAACTCTTCCAAAACCTTCCATGTCCCAAGAATAAAGAATAAAGTTTATAGTCGCACTATAAAAGTATGGGCCCTGCAGGGGGGGGGGGGGGGCACTGTGGGAGGTTGGAGGCACTATGGAGGACTGGAGGCTCTGCAGCAGGTTGGTGGGGGGGGGGGGGGCAATATGAGATATTGGGCAACACTGTGGAGAATCTGGGGCCCTAGGGGCACTGTGGAGGCTAAGGGCTTTCAGGGGGCCTGAGGGGCACTGTGGGCCCCTGTGGTAAGTTGGAGTGTTCTATGGAAGCTGGGTGTCACTGTGCGGGGGATGGGGGTTAGGGGACTCGGCAGCAGACTTGGTGACCCTGTAGGGTATGGGGCCTCTCCAGAGGGCTGGTGGCTTTGCTGGGGCAGTGTGGGAGACTTGAGGGTACTGTGGGGGCTAGGAGGCACTGTGGGACACTTTGGAGCTTGGGGACACTGTGGGCGGCTGGGGGGGGGGGGCACTGTGAGAGATTGGAAGCCACTATTGGGGCTAGATGGCTTTGTGTCGCATTTATGGAGGTTGGAGGTACTATGGGGGGACCGAGGGGCTCTGTGGGAGGTTGTGGGGCACTGTGGGTGTGGAGGGCTCTCTGGGGCACTGGGGGGGGGGGTTGCTGCTCCTCACAACTCTCAGGCAAGCAGAGGTGGCTCTGTAGTGCTGGTATCATAGATCAAAGGCAGCAGAAGATGATTGCGGCACCCACATCAGGGCTGGCATCTTGGCTTTGGGCATTGGGTGACCTTGTCCTGGCACTGGCTCCGCGAACCCATTGCTGCCATTGCAGGAAGGTCTTCTAGTTCTTCTCGCAATAGACCCCATGAGACTCCACTGGGGAGAACAT
Organism: Lithobates septentrionalis; assembly: GCA_037952835.1. Classification (NCBI taxonomy): domain Eukaryota; kingdom Metazoa; phylum Chordata; class Amphibia; order Anura; family Ranidae; genus Lithobates; species Lithobates septentrionalis. The sequence goes on from JBBDGP010003610.1 coordinate 110,115, forward strand.
GAGGACCCCACGAGATTCCACCCGGGAAGAACATGAGGACCCCATGAGACTCCACCCGGGGAGAGCGTGAGGACCCCATGAGACTCCACCAGGGAGAACATGAGGACCCCATGAGACTCCACCGGGGAGAACATGAGGACCCCATGAGACTCCACCGGGGTGAACATGAGGACCCCATGAGTCTCTACCGGGGAGAACATGAGGACCCCACGAGACTCCACCGGGGAGAACATGAGGACCCCATGAGACTCCACCGGGGAGAACATGAGGACCCCATGAGACTCCACCGGGGAGAACATGAGGACCCCATGAGACTCCACCCGGGGAGAGCATGAGGACCCCATGCGACTCCACCCAGGGAGAGCATGAGGACCCCATGAGACTCCACCGGGGGGAACATGAGGACCCCATGAGACTCCACCGGGGAGAACATGAGGACCCCATGAGACTCCACCGGGGAGAACATGAGGACCCCATGAGACTCCACCGGGGAGAACATGAGGACCCCATTAAACTCCACCGGGGAGAACATGAGGACCCCATGAGACTCCACCGGGGAGAACATGAGGACCCCATGAGACTCCACCGGGGAGAACATGAGGACCCCATGAGACTCCACCGGGGAGAACATGAGGACCCCATGAGACTCCACCGGGGAGAACATGAGGACCCCATGAGACTCCACCGGGGAGAGCATGAGGACCCCATGAGACTTCACCGGGGAGAGCATGAGGACCCCATGAGACTCCACCGGGGAGAACATGAGGACCCCATGCGACTCCACCGGGGAGAACATGAGGACCCCATGAGACTCCACCGGGGAGAACATGAGGACCCCATGAGACTCCACCGGGGAGAACATGAGGACCCCATGAGACTCCACCGGGGAGAACATGAGGACCCCATGAGACTCCACCGGGGAGAACATGAGGACCCCATGAGACTCCACCGGGGAGAACATGAGGACCCCATGAGACTCCACGGGGGGGAACATGAGGACCTCATGAGACTCCACCGGGGAGAACATGAGGAAGACATGGATGCGGTGAACGATTCAGCGCTGCAGTCAGTGCAGACTGATCCTTTTAACAAGCAGAAAGCTGCTTTTCAAATGGGTTAAAAGGCCTTTGAGGCGGGCAGCGCATTGCCCCGTGAACGTTCTCCTCACCATTCGATTCTCCTTACCGAGGAAGAAGTCAGAACTCTGTCCTCTCGCAGTTTGATGTTCAGCGCCGTGCTGATTTTCAATGTTCTCTATAACGTAGAGAGCGAGCGAGCCGAATGAAAAATACATTTAAAGACCGCGCAACCGTTGACCTCCCAGCCCCATGGCGGCTCTTCCCCGTAGAACATTCTGTTTGTTGTCCCTTCCATTCGCCACGCTCTGCAGCGAAAATAACTGTTTTCTAGAGGCCAGGAGTAGATTTACCCCAATGGAGCTCCGTGTGACCCTCTGACCTCGAAAAACTGATAAGTGACCTTTAAAACCTCAACGCCCCCCAGGAAGTAACACTGCTATGCTAAAGCCACAACCCAGTATGAGATGTATTTTTCATGTTACATCCATCCATGCATGCTCACTAATACCTTCAGACATTTCTTCCCTCTCACTGAGATCTCAGTTTCTCCTCCACAATATCTCCTTTTCTCTCCAGAAGAACATCTGCAAAGGTGGAAACACCCTTCTCTACCCCTCTGGCACATTTGGCACCTTTTGGGGGAGGGGGTATCTGGCTTTGACAAGTACCTGCTCCCACTTCCTGCTCAGTTCGCCGCAGAAATTCAGCCTCCCTCCTCCCCCCCGCAGCCTTCTGGGACACTTCACAGGTCCCAGAAGACCGCGGGACCATTCCCCAAGCACAGCACAGTTGGAAAGTGGCTGTGAAGCCACAAGGCTTCACTACTGGTTCCCCTTAGTCAAGATGGAGGCACCAGCACCTGATAGCCGATTGAAGAATTGGCTCGGGTGAGAACACTGCTGGATGTTTGGAGAGGTAAGTGTCCTACTAAAGTCAGCAGCTACAGTATTTGTAGCTGCTGACTTTGAATTTTTTGGGGGGAGTCTGGAGCTCCACTTTAACCACCTCCTGCCCGCCGTATAGTAAGATGATCTTTTGTTCTGGGACGACGTCATACGATCGCGAGCCCTGGACCCCAGTCTTGCTAAAGAGCTTCACTCATGTGATGCCTCCTGGGCCGGTGACGAGGCTCTTTACCCATGTGATGCCTCCTGGGTCGGTCAAGCAGCTCTTTACCCATGTGATGCCTCCTGGGCTGATGATGCGGCTCTTTACCCATATGATGCCTCTTGGGCCAATGACGAGGCCCTTTACCCATGTGTTGCCTCCTGGGCCGATGACGAGGCTCTTTACCCATGTGATGCGTCCTGGGCTGATGACACTGTTCTTTACCCATCTGATGCCTCCTGGGCCGGTCAAGCGTCTCTTTACCCATGCGATGCCTCCTGGGCCAGTCAAGCGGCTCTTTATCCATGTGATGCTTCCTGGGCCAAGGACGAGGCTCTTTACCCATGAGATGTTTCCTGGGCCGATGACGAGGCTCTTTATCCATGTGATGCCTCCTGGGCTGATGACTCTGTTCTTTACCCATATGATTCCTCCTGGGCCGGTCAAGACGTTCTTTACCCATGCGATGCCTCCTGGGCTGGTCAAGACGTTCTTTACCCATGCAATGCCTCCTGGGCCGATCAAGCGGCTCTTTACCCATGGGGTTCCTCCTGGGCCGGTCAAGCGGCTCTTTACCCATGTGATGCCTCCTGGGCCGGTCAAGTGGCTCTTTACCCATGTGATGCTTCCTGGGCCAGTCAAGCAGGTCTTTATCCATGTGATGCTTCCTGGGCCAAGGACGAGGCTCTTTACCCATGTGATGCTTCCTGGGCCGATGACGAGGCTCTTTACCCATGTGATGCCTCCTGGGCTGATGATACTGTTCTTCTGTTCTTTACCCATATGATTCCTCCTGGGCCGGTCAAGACGTTCTTTACCCATGCAATGCCTCCTGGGCCGGTCAAGCGGCTCTTTACCCATGCGATGGCTCCTGGGCCGGTCAAGTGGCTCTTTACCCATGTGATGCCTCCTGGGCCGGTCAAGTGGCTCTTTACCCATGTGATGCTTCCTGGGCCAGTCAAGCAGGTCTTTACCCATGTGATGCTTCCTGGGCCGATGACGAGGCTCTTTACCCATGTGATGCCTCCTGGGCTGATGACACTGTTCTTCTGTTCTTTACCCATATGATTCCTCCTGGGCCGGTCAAGACGTTCTTTACCCATGCGATGCCTCCTGGGCCGGTCAAGCGGCTCTTTACCCATGCGATGTCTCCTGGGCCGGTCAAGTGGCTCTTTACCCATGTGATGCTTCCTGGGCCAATGACGAGGCTCTTTACCCATGTGATGCTTCCTGGGCCAATGACGAGGCTCTTTACCCATGTGATGCTTCCTGGGCCAATGACGAGGCTCTTTACCCATGTGATGCTTCCTGGGCCAATGACGAGGCTCTTTACCCATGTGATGCTTCCTGGGCCAATGACGAGGCTCTTTACCCATGTGATGCCTCCTGGGCTGATGACAAGGCTCTTCACCCATGTGATGCCTCCTGGGCCGATGACGAGGCTCTTTACCCATGTGATGCCTCCTGGGCTGATGATGAGGATCTTTACCCATGTGATGGGCTGTGTCCAATCACAGCCGATCACATGTAAATGCAGAAGTGCTGTTTATCGGCTCACCTCGCCTCCCCTCACACTGACCGAGTGTGAGGTGAGGGGAGCCGATCAGCGCCATCTCCATCAGTGATACTCCTACAGACCGCGCAATTGTCATTCAAAGTGTGACAGCGCTGAAAGCTGAGAATTGTCCTGGGCAGGACGGGGGTGACATTGCCCGGGATTGAAGGGGTTATAGTAAAATAATCGCATGACCCGAGGTACCGAATGGTGCTGCGTTTATGCATGCCTCTAGGGCATAACTGCAGCCCCGGGGTAGGAGCCTCTGTCACCGGCACTCCTCTGCTGCAGACTGGTGCTGGCACAGCGGAGACAGTCAGGTGATGTGTGGTGCATAGCGACAATTGTGGCGGTTTTGCTGCCAGCTGCGATTTTGATGTCCTCGGCTCTCCAGCGCCACGCACAGCCGATGTGCAGCACACGCAGGTATGACCCGTCTCCTCCTCATCATCCATGACAAAAGGAAAAAAAGAACGGGAAACTCGCAACAGCTGAAAGTAAAAATAGGCGCGTAGCTTGGCCGCCATTCCCCCCTCCCCCACCCACATTCATCACCCCTTCATTCTCCTGGCCCAAAAATACTCTGAAGGCATTGAAAGCGGTGGCAGAAAATTTCGGGTAATTGGTGCATCTGCTGCGGGTTATCGGCAGGCCAAAGCTATGCGCCGAGCCTGTAATTACCAGAGAACCTCGCAAAATTACAGTATGAGAATACGGGCGGGGGAGGGGATCCGCTGCGCTTAACCCTTTCATTCGCTGGTTTTACTTTAAGGCCGAACTCCAGACAAGCCGGCTAAATATACAGACTAAAAAACTGATGAGGGAGAGATCAGACTGTACATTGTAACTTTGTAGAAGGAGGAGGGGGCATTTCCTCAGTCTCCCCTCCCCCAGTGATCTGACTGTATATTGTAACTTTGTACAAGGAGGAGGAGGCATTTCCTCAGTCTCCCCTCCCCCAGTGATCTGACTGTATATTGTAACTTTGTAGAAGGAGGAGGAAGCATTTCCTCAGTCTCCCCTCCCCCCAGTGATCAGACTGTACATTGTAACTTTGTAGAAGGAGGAGGAGGCATTTCCTCAGTCTCCCCTCCCCCCAGTGATCAGACTGTACATTGTAACTTTGTAGAAGGAGGAGGTGACGCAGCTCCTGGATTATTTGTAGAAGATTCGGTTTTCTCGGCAGAGGACATTTTTGGGGGCTTTTGTAGGAATCTTCCTCCAGAACTTTGGGGGAATGAAGAGTCAGGAAGATTCCTCCAGAATTAGATTTGGGGATGATGGCGGCTCCATCGTCGCAGACGATGTAAAGATTAATATGTGAGCGAAGCATCGGAAACAGCCAATCAGCACTCGGCTTTCCTTCCTACGTTGCTGAGAGATGAAATCTGGCCGCCTCGGGATTTTGCACTTCATCGTTTTTCGGTCTTTTTTTTTTTTTTGACAATTTTTACGTTTAATGAAGTCCTCGGAGAAATTTGTACATTTTTACCTGAACAGCACTTTTCGGGGCCGATGTTATTCCAGGGCAACAAGTGAGAGCGATCATCAAACTACTAACGTTATCCAGCAAACGCTGCAACTGCGCTATAATAAAGAGGTGGCTCAGTGTGCGTCCATCTGAGCAATCCCCCCCTCCCCCCGCAGCCAGAATCTACAGAGCTTTCTCACAGGGTCGCTGGGAGTGTACTTCCTGAAGGCGGGGCTTAGTAAATTCCTTTCTTCTCTGCATTCTATATCACCAATCACATTCTGGGCGGTGACTAGAGGAAAATAAAAAATGTCCAGCGATGTAAATTCACGCCGCCTGGCGGACCGAAAAAACTAAATAACAAAAGGCCGCAACCGTTCCGTCTCCATGGGAGGCTCCCGCCGAATGACGCTTCTTCTGGGTGACCGTTCTTATATAGCTGAGGGCGGGGCCACCCCGTGATGTAAACGGGTGACCCCGCCCCCCTCTGACGCCATGGGGGCTTCCCGGGAAGCCCCCGTGGTGTCAGAGGGGGTTACAATCCCTAGTTACAATGTACAGTCTGATCACTGGGGGAGGGGAGACTGAGGAAATGCTTCCTCCTGCCTGCAGCAGACTGATGACATCATCTTAGCCTAGGCACTTTTTTTTTTTTTTTAAATAATAGAAGGTTGAGGTTTTATGACAAAGATCTTGTTGCTGTATATTGTGACATGTCAGGGATTTTTTTTTTATGCAGGCTCTTGAAGGTCCTCTTTCATTTTCATGTCCGCTTTTTTATACTTTGCTGTATTTGAAGGCCTAACATTGTTGTCTTCTCTATACTCTGAGATCGAACGTTCTCGGGTTTGATGAGTCGATGTGAAGTTTGTTTTATCGCATCCTTTATCCTTCTTAGACACACATTTCGTCCTCTTCCAGTAAACAGTTGACGCAGCGTTTATTTACTCGATCGCGCGTCCCGCAGTGCCCAGGCCGGTGTCGCCGGCGCCTGGTACATGGCGGGTCCCAGCCTTATCGCCGGCCATCACCTGCCAGGAATTAGCGTTGTGTTTAATAAGCTGTCAGGCTTATGTGGAAGAGGAGGAAAAACGCATCTGGTTTTAGCGGCGGGGGAATAGAAGGGAGAGCGCGGCGGCAGCGTCCTCTATTACGAGGACGTCGATATCCGCAGCCGGCTCTGTGTTTGGTGACAGTCACACTGGAGGGACACAAGTCTGCCGGGTACCCTTCCGCCGTCCTACCGCGTCTAACAACTGGCGTCCTTTTCTTCGTTTGGTCAGAGCGCCAACACTGCGCAAATTTGTGATTAAGAATGTGTATTAAAAGAAACAAAGTTTTAGGTAATTCAATCTACATAAAACCTCATACGTGCTTTACCATACTGATGTCATAGTGAAGGTCATTTTGTCTTTTTAAATCTGCAGCTGGTGATCCTGCCATGAAGGTCCTTTTGTTCAGGCACTTCCCGTTAACAGGTGACAACGCTCTGTGCCCAAACTCTCAATTTGTCCTCCTGAGTTGTCATCCTGTCACATGGTCTTCCGATGGAGATCACAAGTGGCAGTTTGAATATGTATTACATGGGCATGGTCCACTGTTGCCACCATCAGGAAACACGATGGTGCCACCATTGCTGGAGAGCATTGAGACAGGAAGAGGATGCAGGAGATCAGCAGCACTAAAATACAACAATGGATGGAAAAAAATGCTGAAAAAAGTAGTTTGTTAAAAAAAATAGAAAATGACTGTTGGTATTTCTCCGGGTCGTGACAACATTGGACTACCGCTGTGAATGTTGTCACTATCTGAAGCCCAGCTTACATGGTTAGCAGGACCTTTTCCTAAGAGAATAGGTGCAGGAACTCCCCCCTTCCAAGTCACTCCTTGTCTCCATCCCCTACCCACTTCTGAGCACCATCCTGTGCAGCCAGCAACGCTAGACCCTCCCCCCAGCAAACAATAGATTGCCCCCAAGGAGCAATAGACCCCCCCCCCAGCAACAATAGATTCCCCCCAGCAGCAATAGATTCCCCCAAACAGTAATAGACCCCCCCCCCCCTAGCAACAATAGATTCCCCCAAGCAGCAAAATATCCCCCCCCCAGCAGCTGTAGATTCTCCCCCTATCAGCTGTAGATTCTCCCCCCCCTATCAGCTGTAGATTTCCCCCCCCCCCCTATCAGCTGTAGATTCCCCCCCCCTATCAGCTGTAGATTCCCCCCCTATCAGCTGTAGATTCCCCCCCCTATCAGCTGTAGATTCCCCCCCCCCTAATCAGCTGTAGATTCCCCCCTCAGCAGCTGTAGATTCCCCCCACCAGCAGCTGTAGACCCCCCCCCCCAGCAGCTGTAGATTCCCCCCTCCAGTAAAATATCCCACCCCCTCCCCAGCAGCAATAGTTTCCACCCCCCAGCAGCAATAGATTCCCCCCCAGCAGCAATAGATCCCCCCAGCAGCAATAGATTCCCCCCCAGCAGCAATAGATCTCCCCCAGCAGCAATAGACCCCCCCCCCCCAGCAGCAATAGATTCCCCCCCCCCCAGCAGCAATAGATTCCCCCCCCCCCCAGCAGCAATAGATCCCCCCCCAGCAGCAATAGATTATTCCCCCCCCCCCCCAGCAGAAAAAGATCCCCCCCCCCCCAGCAGCAATAGATTTCCCACAGCAACAATAGACCTCCGATATAACATTACAGTAGATCTCCAAGCAGCCAGCATCAACAAACTCTTCCCTCAACAGTAGATCTCTTCCAGCAACAATTGACCCCCCCTAGCAACATAAGATCCCTGTCAGCAATGATAGGATCCCGCATCAGTATCAATAGATCGACCAACAACAATAGATCTCCCCAGCAATAATAAACCTCGCCAGTTACAGTTACAGTAAATATCCCAGCAGCCACCATCAATGGACCCCTCCCTCAACAGGAGACTCCTCTCCTCTCAGCAATAATTGACCCCCTACTAACTTAAGATCCCCCCCCCAGCAAAAATAGAATTAAATAAGAATAAATACCGGTAAATAGAAAACCTCCTAGATACAGAACCAGCGTTTCTCAACTAGGGTGCCATCTGGGTTCCCCGGGCACCAAGTTTGCTCTAGTTCGTCAGGTCAGGTGCTACCATGGGCTGCCAGCACCATGACCATAACGTTCTGGGGCCAGGACATGCATGGTGATGGCGGGCAGGTGCCCTACAGGGTTAGAAGCTATAAGTGGCAAAGCCTGGGTGACCCCAGCATTCAAGAGAAGATAGACGTCCTCCTCCTCCACCATCTTCAGAACATTATATAGTCCATGATTGACCAGCATCAACTTTATTGCTGGTGTGTGAGAGTCAACAACCGTGGTCAGGGAGGATTTTCGACATGCAAGGCGGGTGAGGGCAGCATCCATCAGAGCCTTCACTCTTAGCTCCATGATGGGTGCCCCTCTTGTAAGGTCTTCTAACGATTGCCCCTTTTTAAGTGTCACACGAATGATTGTCCACCAAACCTGTCACCACCAGCTCATATCATGCTAATGTGATCCTCTGGGTTATTACACGGGCTCATCTCCAATAAATTATACCGTACACAACAAGCGCAATATAAGAAGATGTTGAGAGCCGGGAAAATGAGGCATTAATAACGGTAATTTGATTTGGTAGCAGCGGTATCCCACATTTGCTCCCAGGGAGCAATCTCTGTTGCTCAGGTATAGTATGCTCCCCCGGGGACAAATAATAAAGGGAGGAAGTTTCTGCTCCCTCTCCCGCCCAGCAGAAGTCATTATACAGGAGGAGGAATGAGCGCACTCCAGTGCCGGAGTTCTTCTCGTCTAAGGTGAAAGGGACACTCCAATCAGAAGAACTAAAAAAAGCTTCTAATAGCTATCGCTAAAAGCTTTTCATTCTCTATGCAGCGAGCTCCTTGTTCCATCACCGTCTTTGTTACAATGTAGTTTTTTGACTTTTTGATACCTTTTTGTTCTTTCAAGGAGCTTAAACTCCTGGAACATGCCTGAACCCTTCCTGACCTTCGCTTGCTTTCTGAATGCAACCCTTTCCCAATACTTGAGTGTGCAACCTGTACTTTGCCCTTACTGGGCTTTACTCTGTGGATCGTAAAGAGCATGGATCTTCCACTTACTTGATTGCAAACTGCGGTGCGTTTCGAGGGGGGGGGGGGGGGTTTGGCTTGCTGAACAATTCAAAATGTAGATGGTTCTCTCCATGCTGCCCTCACGTGGCAACCTGGGGTTTGCCATTTGGCCACTGAGAGCCATGCCCCCTCCGCAGTGACGGCATACTAGTTGGCTATGCACTCCCCCACATGAGAGTGATTGGCCTTCAAGGCTGTGGATGCTCCCCCTGCCCCTCCTATATCAGCACCCAGGCTTAGTAATTGAATATTCATAGTTGTAAATACTCCTTCCACCTCCTATGTGATAGCGATTGGGCTTGGTGGTTGGCCACTTATAGTTAGAAAAGCACCCAAGCTAGGTGGTGGGCCACTCATAGCTAGGAAAGCACCCAAGCTTGGTGGTGGGCCACTCATAGCTAGGAAAGCACCCAAGCTAGGTGGTGGGCCACTCTTAGCTAGGAAAGCACCCAAGCTTGGTGACTGGGCACTCATAGCTAGGAAAGCACCCAAGCTTGGTGGTGGGCCAGTCATAGCTAGGAAAGCACCCAAGCTTGGTGGTGGGCCACTCATAGCTAGGAAAGCACCCAAGCTAGGTGGTGGGCCACTCATAGCTAGGAAAGCACCCAAGCTAGGTGGTGGGCCACTCTTAGCTAGGAAAGCACCCAAGCTAGGTGGTGGGCCACTCTTAGCTAGGAAAGCACCCAAGCTTGGTGATTGGGCACTCATAGATAGGAAAGCAACCAAGCTAGGTGGTGGGCCACTCTTAGCTAGGAAAGCACCCAAGCTTGGTGATTGGGCACTCATAGCTAGGAAAGCAACCAAGCTAGGTGGTGGGCACTCATAGCTAGGAAAGCACCCAAGCTTGGTGGTGGGCCACTCCTAGCTAGGAAAGCACCCAAGCTTGGTGGTGGGCCACTCCTAGCTAGGAAAGCACCCGAGCTTGGTGGTGGGCCACTCCTAGCTAGGAAAGCACCCGAGCTTGGTGGTGGGCCACTCCTAGCTAGGAAAGCACCCGAGCTTGGTGGTGGGCCACTCCTAGCTAGGAAAGCACCCGAGCTTGGTGGTGGGCCACTCCTAGCTAGGAAAGCACCCGAGCTTGGTGGTGGGCCACTCATAGCTAGAAAAGCACCCAAGCTTGGTGGTGGGCCACTCATAGCTAGGAAAGCACCCAAGCTTGGTGATTGGCCACTCATAGGTAGGAAAGCACTCAAGCTTGGTGACTGGCCACTCCACCCACATGACAGCAACTGGATGCTCAAGGCTATGCATGCTCCCCCTGGCCCTTATGACCACTCCAGACTTGGCTAGTCATGGCTTTGTACTCTGTCTTTGCTCAAGTATGACAGAAGGACCCAGACTTGGCGACTGGCCACTCATAGCTTTTTTATGCTCCCTCCACCCCCCATGTGAAAGTGCCAGGGCTTGGTGGTTGGCCACTCATAGCTATCAATGTTTTCCTGCCCTATGTGACAGTGCCTGGGCTTGGCTATTGGCCACTCATTGCTATGCACACTCTACTTACCCCTCTGACATTGTAGCACCCAGGCTTGGTGACTGGCCACTCAGGGGTATGCATTCTCCCCTCATCTATAATAGCGATATGACAGCACCTGGGCTTGGTCAGTGAAGGCTTTGCACTCCATCACTCCTCTAGTGTGACAGCACTAAGGATTAGCAATAGGCCACTTATAGCAATGCACACTTCCTCCACCCTTCAGATGAAATTCCCAGGCATCACATAGATATGCATGTTTCCCTGCCCCCATGTGACAGTGCCTGGAGTTGGCAATTGCCCACTTATAGCTATGCACACTCTACTCACCCCCACATGACAGCACCCAGGCTTGGCGAATGACCACTTGCGGTGTTCAGGCGCCGTTCTGCCCCCTCACATGACAGCACCCAGGCTTAGCAATTGGCTCTCATAGCTATGTATGCTTCCCCCACCCTTTAGGTGAAAGTGCCAGGGCTTGGTTGGCCACACATAGCTATGCATGTTCCCCTGACCCCATGTGACAGTGCTTGGAATTGCCTATTGGCCGCCCATAGCTATGGACACTCTACCCCGGTCTTGGTGGATGACCATTTGGGGCATGCAAGCACCCTTCCCCCTAGAGTTGCCACCTCATCCCTTTAAACCCGAACAGCTTTGAATTACACAGGTTCTGAGGCTAATTAAATGCAGATAAGGCACCAAGTGAGTTTAATTGCCACCTTAATCAGCCACAGAACCTGTGTAATTAATATGTGTTCGGGTTTAAAGGGATAAGATGGCAACCATACTTTCCCCCCTCACATGATAGCCCCCAAGCTTGGCAGTTAGGTGCCGAGCACTGGGGGGGATCTAGTGAGACAGTGGGAGTGTCACATATTCCACCATACCAGAAGTATTGGGTATTTCTTTAGTGGGCCACCAGAGCATTGGCTTGGTGGGGTAGCAAATGGAAAGTATGTATCTTTTTTTTTTTTTTTTTTTTTTTTTTTTTTACCACTCCTCATTTCTCAGCTCAGGCTTGGGACCGATCATGGTGGAGTTAAGTATCATTTCCTTTTATTCTCCGTACAATAATGTGGCCCTGATGTCGGAAATTTAATAAAAAGCTGTACAGGTGATCCTACACAGAGCAATTTAGTAATAAGCTTAGCAAATGTGTAATGAATGGAGTCAGCGGAAGGCTCTCCTATGGGCCCGGAGATATTTTTAAAGTGGGATCTTCTCTTGTCTTTGCAGGAAATCCCTCAGCAGCCGATCATATCCTCTCCAATATTAATATGCTTAAAAAAAATAAAAAATAGGCATGGAACCTCTGGGGACCCGCTGCTTGCTGCAAGACTTCGGTGGAGCGACGCCGCATCAAGCTGTCCAGCCAAAGCTCACCAGGCACCTTCCTTAATAACAACCCCAGGCAATCCTACCTATAAATACGCCGATTCTCTATTCAGCTGTCAACGCATATTGGGATTGCTCTGCAGTGCTATTGAGCATCTCTCTTCACCTGTGTATGCAGACTGAACCCGATGAGATATAAAGAAACGCCACTGTATACTATCCTTAAAAAAATCATTGCAATTCAGATGCAGTTAGCATGAGTACCTAAACCTTCGTATTGGCCTCCTGTCATCTCGGGTATAGCAACACTATGGAAGAGGGAGGAGCAGCACCGGAAACCAATCAGGGCTCTGCTCCACTCCTATGGAGGATACTAACAGGAGGAGAGAGCAGAGTTGGTGAACTTGTACACTGTTGCTGCTCTTTCATTTTTCAATCAGCAGTCTAGGCATGGGGAACTCCACAGCATACACTATAGTGTCAAAAGTATTGGGACACCTGCCTTTACACGCACATGAAGTTTTAATGGCATCCCAGTCTTCGTCCGTAGGGTTCAATATTGAGTTGGCCCACCCTTTGCAGCTATAGCAGCTTCAACTCTTCTGCAAAGGCTGTCCACAAGGTTTAGGAGTGTGCCTATGGGAATGTTTGACCATTCTTCCAGAAGCGCATTTGTGAGGTCAAGCACTGATGTTGGACAAGAAGGCCTGGCTCACAGTCTGCGATCTAATTTCATCCCAAAGGCGTTCTTTCGGGCTGAGGTCAGGACTCTGTGCAGGCCAGTCAAGTTTCTCCACCCCACACTCGCTCATCCTTGTATTTATAGACCTTGCTTTGTGCACTGGTGCGCAGTCATGTCGGAACAGGAAGGGGCCATCCCCAAACTGGTCCCACAAAGTTGGGAGCATGAAATTGTCCAAAATGTCTTGGTATGCCGACGTCTTAAGAGTTTCCTTCACTGGTACTAAGGGGCCAAGCCCAACCCCTGAAAAACAACCCCCACACCATAATCCCCCCTCCACCAAATGATTTGGAGGTCAGTCAAGTCCCTCCACCCCAAACTCGCTCATCCATGTCTTTATGGACCTTGCTTTTTGCACTGGTGCGCAGTCATGTTGGAACAAGAAGGGGCCATCCCAGGGGCGGACTGGCCATTGAGCCACTCGGGCACTGCTCGAGGGCCCTGGGCCACTAGAGGGCCCCATCAGGGTTGCCAGCCTCAGTAAAACCAGGGACAGTATGTATAAATCTGTGTTTTTTTTACATCTGTCTGTGTATACTGTGTGTACATGTATGTGTATACTGTGTGATTGTATACTGCGTGTGTGTGTATACTGTGTGGCCCCATAATATCTGATTGCCTGGGGGCCCCATAATCTCCTATTGCCCGGGGGCCCCATGAGTTATCAGTCCACCCCTGGGCCATCCCCAAACTGTTCCCACAAAGTTGGGAGCATGAAATTGTCCAAAATGTCTTGGTGTCCTGACGTCTTAAGAGTTCCCTTCACTGGAACTAAGAGGCCAAGCCCAACCCCTGAAAAACAACCCCCACCCCATGATCCCCCCTCCACCAAATGATTTAGAGGCCAGTCAATTTCCTCCACCCCAAACCCGCTCATCCATGTCTTTTATGGATCTTGCTCTGTGCACCGCTCCAAATTATTTGATCAAATAATGGAAATTGTAACATTGTAACGATAATATTTCTATATAACATGTTACAATTTCCATCAAATAATTCAACATGTTCCCGTTTTTGTTCTCTTCCTGTTCAGCTCAACCCTAAAGAAATTGGTTTAAGCTTTAAATACGCGTTTCGGTTGTCAATAGATCTGTTTAGTAAAAAACGTAAACTGAGCAAAATGATGTCAGATCCAATTAAAATAATAGAGGACCTGACAAGTCTCATATCACCGGTGGGCCTTGGCAGCGGAGGGTCAGAGGTCGCCTATTACTGGGGTTGACCAGTCCATGCACGTTACATATATATATATAATTTATTGTTTCCATGATGGAAGACGTCAGTTGTGTGGGTCTAACTGTGACAGGCGGCCTTAATATTTCATGCTTTTCCCGGAAGAGTTCTGACGGGTGAAGGATGTATAGCATTGCTGATGGATGGGGGTCTGCAGGTCTGGCCAATACGGAGCTCTCTGCACAATTTAAAAGAGAACATTAAAAGAATATAGACACAAGATATCACTTTTATGTGCGGCAACTTCTGTATATTGCTGGAGAGAAAACGAGACACTGTGTGTTCTGTAACCACCGGATCCTGGCTGTGGTGTTTCATTGGAGAGGGGTCAGTGCAGGAGATGAGAGGGGTCGGTGCAGGAGATGAGAGGGGTCAGTTCGGGAGATGAGAGGGGTCAGTGCAGGAGATGAGAGGGCTCAGTGCAGGAGATGAGAGGGCTCAGTGCAGGAGATGAGAGGGCTCAGTGCAGGAGATGAGAGGGGTCAGTGGGGGAGATGAGAGGGGTCAGTGTGGGGAGATGAGAGGGGTCAGTGTGGGGAGATGAGAGGGGTCAGTGTGGGGTGATGAGAGGGGTCAGTGTGGGGAGATAAGAGGGGTCAGTGTGGGGTGATGAGAGGGGTCAGTGTGGGGAGATTAGAGGAATCAGTGTGGGTGATGAGAGGGGTCAGTGGAGAGAGATGAGAGAGGTCAGTGCAGGGAGATGAGAGGGGTCAGTGCAGGGAGATGAGAGGGGTCAGTGTGGGGAGATGAGAGGGGTCAGTGTGGGAGATGAGAGGGGTCAGTGCGGGGAGATGAGAGGGGTCAGTGCGGGGTGATGAGAGGGGTCAGTGCAGGGAGATGAGAGGGGTCAGTGCGGGGGATGAGAGGGGTCAGTGCGGGGGATGAGAGGGGTCAGTGCGGGGGATGAGAGGGGTCAGTGCGGGGAGATGAGAGGGGTCAGTGCGGGGAGATGAGAGGGGTCAGTGTGGGGTGATGAGAGGGGTCAGTGCAGGGAGATGAGAGGGGTCAGTGCGGGGAGATGAGAGGGGTCAGTGCGGGGAGATGAGAGGGGTCAGTGTGGGGTGATGAGAGGGGTCAGTGCGGGGAGATGAGAGGGGTCAGTGCAGGGAGATGAGAGGGGTCAGTGCGGGGGATGAGAGGGGTCAGTGCGGGGAGATGAGAGGGGTCAGTGTGGGGTGATGAGAGGGGTCAGTGCGGGGAGATGAGAGGGGTCAGTGCGGGGAGATGAGAGGGGTCAGTGCGGGGAGATGAGAGGGGTCAGTGCGGGGTGATGAGAGGGGTCAGTGCGGGGAGATGAGAGGGGTCAGTGCGGGGAGATGAGAGGGGTCAGTGCGGGGAGATGAGAGGGGTCAGTGCGGGGAGATGAGAGGGGTCAGTGCGGGGAGATGAGAGGGGTCAGTGTGGGAAATGAGAGAGATCAGGGCAGGGAGATGAGAGGGTTCAGTGCGGAGATGAGAGGGGTCAGTGCGGGGAGATGAGAGGGGTCAGTGCGGGGAGATGAGAGGGGTCAGTGTGGGAAATGAGAGAGATCAGGGCAGGGAGATGAGAGGGGTCAGTGTGGGAAATGAGAGAGATCAGGGCAGGGAGATGAGAGGGGTCAGTGCGGAGATGAGAGGGGTCAGTGCGGGAGATGGACTTCTCCCTTTATAACTAAAGATCGCCTCACTATTACAGCAAAGAGGAGGTGTTCCATAGTCTTGTCCTAGGGTGACTACAATGCTCCTCCATCAGCCCACTCTTGGGAATAAAAAGTAAATACAGCCATCAAGCTGGCAAGCGGCAATATACGAAAACTCTCTCGCACTCCCATCTATGTATTATGTGTTGTATTGTACTGCATCAGGTTAGTATTGTTTTGATATATGTGGACACCTAGTGGCTGTGTAGAGCCACTACAACTGGTGTATTTGTGATTTTTGGTTTCTTCCTCCGTTCTTCCCCTCCTATTTAGTGCTAGTAAGTTCAGCCCAACCTATTTCTTCCACGTTTCTGCTAGTCCGTGTTAGTTATTTGCAGGAACGGGACAAGTTATTGTCTTTTTTACACTTCAATAGACTTGAAAAAACATCTTCTGCACTGCAATTAGCTGACGTAAAAAATTATGTAGGATTCAACTTCTGTGTCTTAATGAAGAGTTAAACTGCCTGTGGATGGTGCCAAGTCAGCGGGTGACCATACTGTCCGGGCAGACTGTGTCTGAGGTGTGGCCAATGCGTAAAGCAGCATTTGAAGCAGGAGCGGGTGGGATGTGAGATGCAGTCTGTTACTACATCACATTTCCTGAGTCCGGAGTTTTGCTTTAAGCCTGTCTGCCGGAGCCGTCCATCATCAAATCCCAAATCGCAGGCAGGTACGCAGATGGAGGTCACCATCATGTCAAGTCAGCGTTCCCTCATTGCTGTCCCCTCCTGATGAAATATTTGCCCCCCCCCCCCGAGGGATGGAGAGAAGTTAACGAGGGTGTTTATTAATCAGAGGGGGGAACGTTCATCATCCCAGCTTGACGTATGAATGTGCCACTCCTGACTGCAAGGCGGCAGATTGATTGAGAACAACGCTGATCGATGGCCGCGCTCCGCGAGACGTGTACCGTAATAATTTTTTTTTTCCCCACACAGCCGTTCGAGTCTAATCACAAGGGGTTAATCAGATCTGCGGAATTTAGAGTGCAATATTTTATCCGTAATCGCTACTTCGTATAATAAACGATACATCGGATGACTTTTAACCACTTCAGCTCCGGAAGATTTTACCCACTTCCCGACCAGCCCAAATTTTTTTTGTGATACGGCTCTGCGTTGCTTTAACTGACAATTGCGCGGTCGTGCGGCATTGTACCTTAATAATATTCCTCTCCCTATCCCCTTTTTTCACTTTTTTGCACATATTTTTTTCCATTTGAATATTCAAAGAGACAATTTTTTCTATGTTTATTTATTTTTTGATATTTTGGATACACTTTTATTGGATTATTTATCCTTGTTATTTATTTTTTGGTCAAAGAAAACTTTTTGATGTTATTGTATTGCACTATTTGCATATTGCGATGTGATATATATATATAATTATTATATATATTATATTTATAGCGCCTTTTTCATCAAAAGATCTCAAAGTGCTACAGGTTAAAAATAAACAGAAAAATGAGCAGTTTATACAATGAAACAAAACATCTAGAAGAGACAACAGGCTTTGAGATAGAGATATATATATATATATATATATATATATCTCTAATATTTTTTTTTACTATATCTTATACCCAAATATGATTAATGCCCTTTTTTGTTCCCATAAATAGAGCTTTCTTTTGGTGGAATTTGATCACCTCTGCGGTTTTTTATTTCTTTGCGCTATAAACAAAAAAAGCCCGACAAGTTTGAAAAAAAAAAACAATATTTTTTACTTTCAGCTATAAAACATCCAATAAAAAAAAAAAAAAAAAAAAAAATTAAATTTCTTTATCAATTTAGGCCAATATGTATACTGCTACATATTTTTAGTTTAAAAAAGAAAAATCCCAATAAGCGTATATTGAATAGTTTGCGCAAAAGTTATCGCGTCTACAAACTATGGGATAGGTTTATGGACTTTATTTTATTATTTTTGTTTTTACTAGTAATGGCGGCGATTTTTAGCGGGACTGCAACATTGCGGCGGACAAATCTGACGCCAAGACCCCTTTCACACTGGAGGAGTTTTTCAGGCGCTTTAGCGCTAACAATAGCGCCTGTAAAGCGCCTGAAAAAAGTCTCAGCTGCAATCCCAGTGTGCGCTGGCAGAGAGTCACAAAAAGTCCTGCCAGCAGCTTCTTTGCAGCGCTGTTGAAGCGGTGAATACATCGCTCCTAAAGTGCCCCTGCCCATTGAAAACAATGGGGGCAGCGGCATCTTGCGGGCGGATTTAACCCTTTTTCAGCTGCTAGCGAGGGTTAAAACCGCCCCGCTAGTGGCTGAATAGCGCCGCTAAAACGACGGTAAAGCGGCGCTACAAATAGCGCCGCTTTACCGCCGACGCCCGGGGCGGCTCAGTGTGAAAGGGCTTTAAGTGGCACTTTTTGGGGACCGGTGACACCAATACAGTGAGTGCTATAAAAAAAAGTAGTGTACTGACACTGGGAGGGAAGGGGTTAACAGGGGCGATCAAGGGGTTAAGTGTGCTCCTAGGGAGGTGCTTTCTAACTGTGTGGGGGACGGATGCGCTGGAGGAAAAGAGAGATCCGTGTTTTAGCTTTTAAAGGTGACAACAGTGGACCGCGCCTGCATCCCGTGTGGAAATCCCCTCTCCATCCGACGCCAACATGACAGGGTGACAACCTAGGAGAACAATATGGAGACAGAGCCGAGCGTTGTCACCCTATAACAGGAAGTGCCTGAAAAAGGATCCTCGTGGCAGGATCACCGGGGGTTATTTTAATGAGAGCTGCAGATTCATATTATGTATTATTCATATTATTATATTTTTAAATGACATGGACATGTTATCGATTTTTATGAGGTTTTTGGGTTTATGTGGGCTTTATTCATTCGCCAACAGTACAGCCCCCCGTAGGAGCCAGACACGGCGGGGGCGCTCTATCGCCGAATAAGACTGCCTGAAGTCATGTGCTGATGCCTGCGAGCTCAGCCTGAGGGGCTATCGAATGTGGAGCCGGAACTTTTTTTGGCACATTCTACTTGAGAAAGTCGTTTTTAGAATTTTTTTTTTTTTTTTTTTTACTTATTACAAAAACTTTGTTTTTTTATCCGGAGCGCCCCTTTAAGGAAAGTTTGGAGTCCGTTCTCAAGGGAGCGCGTCGGTCCTCCAACGCCAATCCGATCCTTGTGCTCTCAGACCGGTTTGAGGTCACAGCTCCAGGTGGACTCAGAGTGCCGGCATTGACTCCCTCGGAATCGATCGCCGTCTCCCCCTGCGCCCGCCCCCCCCCAGACACAGCGTCTCCATCGTTGTCCCCGATATATTAACCACTTCCTAAAATGGGACGCGCGGTGTAAGAATAACTCCCGCTATCGATCCCGCCAGGAGCGTGGGACGCTATTTTTTTTTTTTTTTTCCTTTCCGATGAGCGCGCCGACATGAACTGCAGACCTGCTAATTCTCTTCTTAAATAGACTGTGCCATAGAAACCGCAGGGAAAGAGAGTCGCAGAGAGGAGCTTGGCTTTCCGAGTGCGTCCCCTGGAGCCTTCACAAGTGACAGTCTCTTTGTTTTGGACGAGGACAAGGTCAGATGGGGAGATAAGGAACTTTATTGGAGCGCGGCACCTGCGGAGAACGCAAAGGGCCCTCGCCGATCAAAGCGTGTTCTGTACGATGCGTCTGTAGGGCCTCAAAGAAGCCGTCACGTTTCAACGCTGCCCTTCAAGATGACAGAGAGGATCCTCTTGTATCAAGATGCTGTAGACAGTTCTTTTGATGATGTCCTGGATTCCGGTGCCAGCAAACAAGGGGTTACGTTTACATAAGGGAGGGTTAGTGTTGGGGTTCCAATGTGCGGGGGTTAGTGTTTGGGTTAACAGGTTAGTGTTAGGTTTACAGGATGGGTTAGTGTTGGGGTTGTAGGGTGAGTTAGTGTTGGGGTTGTAGGGAGGATTCGTTTTGGGGTTGTAGGGAGGGGTACTCTTGGATTTAAAGGGAGGGTTAGTGTTGAGGCTATAGGATGGGATAGTAGTGTTTTGGGTTACAGGGTCCTTTTAGTGTTGGGGTTACATGTTGGGTTAGCATTATTGACAGGGTTTAGCGTTAGGGTTACAGAATGGGTTACTGTTGGGGTTGTAGGGAGGGTCAGTGTTGGGGTTACAGGATGGGTCAGTGTTGGGATTACAGGATGGGTCAGTGTTGGGATTACAGGATGGGTCAGTGTTGGGATTACAGGATGGGTCAGTGTTGTGGGTTACCAGGGTCTTTTAGTTTTGGGGTTACATGATGGATTAGCATTATTGACAGGGTTTAGTGTTAGGGTTACAGAATGGGTTAGTGTTGGGGTTACAGGGTGGGTTAGTGTTGAGGTTACATGCTGGGTCAGTGTTGGGGTTACAGGATGGGTTAATGTTGGGGTTGTAGGGTGGGTAAGCGTTGGGATTACAGGATGGCTTAGTGTTGGGGTTACAGGATGGGTTAGTGTTGGTGTTGTAGGGTGGGCTAGTGTTGGTGTTGTAGGGTGGGTTAGTGTTGGGGGTGTAGGGTGGTTCAGTGTTGGGGTTGTAGGGTGGGCTAGTGTTGGGGTTGTAGGGTGGGTTAGTGTTGGGGGTGTAGGGTGGTTCAGTGTTGGGGTTGTAGGGTGGGCTAGTGTTGGGGTTGTAGGGTGGGTTAGTGTTGGGGGTGTAGGGTGGTTCAGTGTTGGGGTTGTAGGATGGGTTAGTGTTGGGGTTGTAGGATGGGTTAGTGTTGGGGTTGTAGGGTGGGTTAGTGTTGGGGTTGTAGAGTGGGTTAGTGTTGGGGGTGTAGGGTGGCTCAGTGTTGGGGTTGTAGGATGGGTTAGTGTTGGGGTTGTAGGGTGGGTTAGTGTTGGGGTTGTAGGATGGGTTAGTGTTGGGGTTGTAGGATGGGTTAGTGTTGGGGTTGTAGGGTGGGTTAGTGTTGGGGTTGTAGGGTGGGTTAGTGTTGGGGTTGTAGGATGGGTTAGTGTTGGGGTTGTAGGGTGGGTTAGTGTTGGGGTTGTAGGATGGGTTAGTGTTGGGGTTGTAGGATGGGTTAGTGTTGGGGTTGTAGGGTGGGTTAGTGTTGGGGTTGTAGGATGGGTTAGTGTTGGGGTTGTAGGGTGGGTTAGTGTTGGGGTTGTAGGATGGGTTAGTTTTGGGGTTGTAGGATGGGTTAGTATTGGGGTTGTAGGATGGGTTAGTGTTGGGGTTGTAGGTTGGGTTAGTATTGGGGTTGTAGGGTGGGTTAGTGTTGGGGTTGTAGGATGGGTTAGTGTTGGGGTTGTAGGATGGGTTAGTGTTGGGGTTGTAGGGTGGGTTAGTGTTGGGGTTGTAGGGTGGGTTAGTGCTGGGATTAATGGCTTGGTCGGTGTTGGGGTTGTAGGATGGGTTAGTGTTGGGTTGTAGGATGGGTTAGTATTGGGGTTGTAGGATGGGTTAGTGTTGGGGTTGTAGGTTGGGTTAGTATTGGGGTTGTAGGTTGGGTTAGTATTGGGGTTGTAGGGTGGGTTAGTGTTGGGGTTGTAGGATGGGTTAGTGTTGGGGTTGTAGGATGGGTTAGTGTTGGGGTTGTAGGGTGGGTTAGTGTTGGGGTTGTAGGGTGGGTTAGTGCTGGGATTAATGGCTGGGTCAGTGTTGGGGTTACAGGATGAGGTAGTATTGGGATGTAGGAAGGGTTAGTGTTGGGGTTGTAGGTTGGGTTAGTATTGGGGTTGTAGGGTGGGTTAGTGTTGGGGTTGTAGGATGGGTTAGTGTTGGGGTTGTAGGTTGGGTTAGTGTTGGGGTTGTAGGATGGGTTAGTTTTGGGGTTGTAGGATGGGTTAGTGTTGGGGTTGTAGGATGGGTTAGTATTGGGGTTGTAGGATGGGTTAGTGTTGGGGTTGTAGGGTGGGTTAGTATTGGGGTTGTAGGGTGGGTTAGTGTTGGGGTTGTAGGATGGGTTAGTGTTGGGGTTGTAGGGTGGGTTAGTGTTGGGGTTGTAGGGTGGGTTAGTGTTGGGGTTGTAGGGTGGGTTAGTGCTGGGATTAATGGCTGGGTCAGTGTTGGGGTTACAGGATGAGGTAGTATTGGGATGTAGGAAGGGTTAGTGTTGGGGTTGTAGGTTGGATTAGTATTGGGGTTGTAGGGTGGGTTAGTGTTGGGGTTGTAGGGTGGGTTAGTGTTGGGGTTGTAGGATGGGTTAGTGTTGGGGTTGTAGGGTGGGTTAGTGTTGGGGTTGTAGGGTGGGTTAGTTTTGGGGTTGTAGGGTGGGTTAGTTTTGGGGTTGTAGGGTGGGTTAGTGCTGGGATTAATGGCTGGGTCAGTGTTGGGGTTACAGGATGAGGTAGTATTGGGATGTAAGAAGGGTTAGTGTTGGGGTACAGATTATTATTTTGTGGTAAAGTACATTTTCAAGTGAACATTTCTCAGTACATTCGATGACATAATGTATGTCCTTTTTAAAAGTACTTCAACATTTCATTTGAATTTAACATCCGATTTGGAAACAAATGGCTTTCACCGAATGAAAACCAAATTCACTATTCCAAATTTTGTTCGAACATGAAAAATGCCCATTCTGACGTCTCAGATTTTCTCATTACTGCGCTCAAAGCTCAATGAGCCAATCAGTTCCTGTGCTGACATTAAGCCTGCTGATAGGAGGAGAGAGCAGAGCGACAGAGAGATGATCCCGTTACTACGCTACTTCTCCTTTCACGGTCCAGTCCTCGGCTGGGGGGGGGGGGGGGGCAGGTCTAAAATGAGTTGAGTGATGCTGGCCATCAGGCTGAGGACATCTAATATCAAAAGAAAAGTACTGCAGGGGAAACCCTCTAGATTGAAGGTGACTATTGCAGCATAAAATGGTTATATTATATTTAACGGTTCTGTTTCAAAATTTGTACCATCTCAAGGGTGCCCCAGATGAACCTCAAATTCTCCCATTCGCAAATGCTCCACCACCCGTCGTCGTTCATGGCGAGACATCTACCTGCCTATGAGCTGCCGAATCCGCGGCAGCGGTGATGTTTGCCGTTGTCGCAGAATCTTCCACAATAGGCCTCCCCGTCATCTATTCTCAGAAACGGAGAAGGGGATGACACCGGCAGACCCCCAATCGTTGGAATCTTGATGTTGTATCATTGTTTGGCATTGAAATCTGTCACCCCCGCCTTCCCTTCGCCGCGTTTCGTCTCCGAGCGGAGGTCGCCAGGCTCAGGTTCAGGGACGGGTCCACTTGTTATTTCTCCTTTCCCCATTGTTCTGCACCAGCAAGGAGTGGAGGAGGGGGCGTGCGGAATTGTTCTGATTGCGGCACTTGGAGGAAAATAAAGAGGGCTTGTTGTGCGCCGCTAACTGAAAACCGCCTCCAGCTTTGTTTATACAAACGCTGAATCCGAGAGAGAGAACAAAGGAGGACGAAGAGGACCGGGCGAGGCGAAGCGAGGAGGTCGAAGGATCCCGCGTCGGGGTGTCAAGAATTTCTAACCTTCAATAAAGGGGAGAACAAATCAGAAAGATATAATGAAGGGAAATGGAAGAAAAACTTCCAGAGAATCTTTGAGTATTTGAAACTTCTATGAACTGCAAATTACCTAAATTGTAGCAGAATAATAACTGTAATTCAGCATTCTGACTTTTAAGGGAAGGCGTGCGGGTTCAAAGATGAGCGCGGCCATTGTTGACTTAAAGGCGCAGGATCAACTTCATTTTGCTGAGTCACAGGTCAGACTTCACTGGCTGCATGCTTTTTCTGGGTCGTGTATTTAGAGTGACAGCCCTCTTAAAAAAAAAACTATTTTGGAAAGTCGCCTCCGGTATCAGTGGCGGCCGGTGCTAATTTTCTTTGGGGGGGGGGGGGGAGGGGGCAAACAGTACCTAATAGACCCCTAATAGACCCCAGACCCATGAAGAGGACCTGACATGGCCCAGGCTGTCGCAAAGGGTTTTGTTCATCCCTTGTGATAGCAATAAAGTTAATCCAAAAAAATGTAAAAAAATACGTTTTGTATAAAAGAAATAATAATAATAAAAAAATAAAAAAAAAGTTAAGCACCCCCGTCCTCCCGCGCTTTACACGCAAATGCGAACGCATACGTTACTCCCGCACGCACATGTAAACGATGATCGCGCCACACAAGCGATCTATTGTCACGAAGCGTCATAGCGAGGGCAGTAATTCTAGCACCAGGCCTCCTGTGCAACTCTAAACTGGTAACCGGTAAAGCGATGCCTATGGAGAATTTTAAGCACCGTAGTTTGCCGGCAATTATTGTGGTTTTTTTTTTTTTGTTTTTTTTTTAATTAATTAAAATGTATTTTAAAAAAAATAAATAAAAATTGCATTAGAAAAACTGCTGCGCAAATACCATGTGACATTAAAAAAAATATATATTTTATTTATTTTGCATAAAATGTATCATTATAAAACAAAAATGATATATACGTATACAGTCAAAATATTGAAAATGTATATTTGCGTGTGTGTATGTATGTGTATGTATGTATGTATATATATATATATATATATATATATATATATATATATATATATATATATATATATATATATATATATATATATATATATATAATTTTTTTTTTTAAATAGGTAAATAAAAATACACACACGCAAAATATACATTTTTATTATTTTGACTGTATACGTGTGTGTATATATATATATATATATATATATATATATACGTATACAGTCAAAATAATGAAAATGTATATTTGCGTGTGTGTATTTTGATTTATTTATATATATATATATATATATATATATATATATATATATATATTTTTTTTTTTTTAAATACATAAATAAAAATACACACACGCAAAATATATGTGTGTGTGTGTGTGTGTGTGTATATATATCTATATCATGCAAGCAGATGACGCACATTTCACTATTCCTAATATAATAATTGATCCCCTGCCCTTTCCCTCTCCGTTAATAAATCGTCTCTAATAAGGTATAGCCTCTGTAATAAACTCTCTTCTCTTAGTACATAACTCTCCGGGGGTCTCCGAAATACAGAGTCCTTCACAAGCTTACAGCTTTCCACCTCTTAACGTGAAGCGATGGTGGCGTTTGTTCTCTGCACTGTGTCAGCATCCTTCATGAATCTCGCAATTTTCGCCGCCTCCTGTCGACCATTCGCAAAAAAGAAAAAAAAAACAATTCTCAAAGTTTATACGCGGCTTGTCCAATAAAGCGCTCTAATGATCCCGAATCCCTGGGTCACTCCTGCCGGCGCTGCGGATCCCCTCGCTATTTGCCGAACACTAAAGTAAAATAATGGCCTATCGTCTTTGAAGCGCCGGTAAAATATTCTTCCTTCCGTGCGCGTGTTTGGGAAAAAATGTGTTCGCTTTATGGCTAATAAATGTGAGAAATCATCCCATTCCTTCCTGGAGGAACACGGGATCCTTCCCGCTGATGGAGAGATATTTCCACTAATAAAATAATAGAATCGCATTGTTTGACATCTGATAAGATTTATTCCTGATTTCAAGGTAAACTACTTCCATCCAGTGCCTATTATGAATTATTATCGTTAACTTTACTTTTTTTTGGGGGTGGGGTGTCTTGTTTTGCTGTTCCATATTTTTATAATGATATTTTATATCAGGATCTCCTTCTAGTGCTTATCTATATATCTGATAAATGCAACATCCTTAATTCTTGACAAAAATGAAAGATCTGTCCACTCAAAACTGGTATCCCTGAGATCAACCTCCTGACAGTCTTTTCGATCTCTCTGGGACTCTTGATGGGATCTCAGTGAGTTCCCAGGTCTGTACACCTGCTGTGCCCATTATGAGGGGTTCCCACCATCCCTGTGCTGAGTTCCCGGGTCTGTACACCCGTTGTGCCCATTATAAATCCTATACCAGAGTTTCTCAACCAGGGTGCCATTTGTGGGCCCCGGGTGGCCCTGAATCAACTTCATAAGTTGCCATGGTCCGGGCAGGCCAGGGCCACCACCAGCACCATAACAACCAATTACGCTCTGGGGTCAGGAAACACGGTGTCATGTATAGTAATAGGGATGGTGGCTGGCTCGCTTGTATTATGGCAACTCTGATGCAGGGCTGACCCCAGCATTAAGGAGAAGACAGAAGCCCGATTTTCTCCAGACATCCTCCGCCTTCTGCCGCACTGCTGGGGCCAAAAGGTAGGCCTCTGATGTGATGGGGACTGTATGATTGGCGGGGCTCTGTTATAGGCGGATTTTGATATGATGGAGGGACCTCTGATGTGATGGAGGGACCTCTGATGTGATGGAGGGACCTCTGATGTGATGGAGGGACCTCTGATGTGATGGAGGGACCTCTGATGTGATGGAGGGACCTCTGATGTGATGGAGGGACCTCTGATGTGATGGAGGGACCTCTGATGTGATGGAGGACCTCTGATGTGATGGAGGGACCTCTGATGTGATGGAGGGACCTCTGATGTGATGGAGGGACCTCTGATGTGATGGAGGGACCTCTGATGTGATGGGGGGACCTCTGATGTGATGGGGGGACCTCTGATGTGATGGGGGGACCTCTGATGTGATGGGGGGGCCTCTGATGTGATGGGGGGACCTCTGATGTGATATGGAGGGGACCTCTGATGTGATGGGGAGGACCTCTGATGTGATAGGGAGAACCTTTTCTGTGATGGGGGGACCTCTGATGTGATGGGGGGACCTCTGATGTGATGGGGGCGTCTGATATGATGGGAGGACCTCTGATGTGATATGGGGGGGGGACCTCTGATGTGATGGGAGAACCTTTTCTGTGATGGGGGGACCTCTGATGTGATGGGGGCGTCTGATATGATGGGAGGACCTCTGATGTGATATGGGGGGGGGGACCTCTGATGTGATGGGAGAACCTTTTCTGTGATGGGGGGACCTTTGATGTGACAGGGGCGTCTGATATAATGGGAGGACCTCTGATTTGATAGGGGACCTCTGATGTGATATGGGGGGGGGACCTCTGTGATAGGGGAACCCTCCCTCCTTACAGCAAATACACATACACATCCCATAATACTTTTCTCCCAAGGCAGACAGACACAATAGAACAATGGAATACAGCCACACCCCAAACGACACAGACGACCCAGTAAACAGACAATATAAAATATATACACACACACAACATTCTAGTGTGGTTGTACAGCGAGTCCAATTAGTACAGATCAGACTGGGGTTCTCGGTCACCCTGTGCCCCTAATAGACACGTGGTAACTTAGACATAGGAGATGCATGGGGAGGTGAAACAAGGGTTTCCCAACCTCTCCAAGGGATTCTTTGTTCCGCGGGCCCCCCGCCCAAAATGACTCCCATCACAGGGGGGGACCTCTCATGTGATGGGAGGACCTCTGATGTGATGGGGGGGCTCTGATGTGATGGGAGGACCTCTGATGTGATGGGAGGACCTCTGATGTGATGTTGGGATCTCTGATGTGATGGGGGAACCTCTGATGTGATGGTGGGATCTCTGATGTGATGGGGGACCTCTGATGTGGGGTAGGCTCTGATCTGATGGGGGGACCTCTGAGGTGATGGGGGAACCTCTGAGGTGATGGGGGAACCTCTGATGTGGTGGGGGGACCTCTGATGTGGTGGGGGGACCTCTGATGTGGGGTAGGCTCTGATCTGATTGGAGGGGGACCTCTGATGTGGTGAAGGAACGCTGAAAAAAACATTTTTTTCCAGGAGGTGATTGGATGTTCCCTGGATCAAAAATCCCTGAAGACTTGGCTAACTTAAACCCCAATCACCAGCCATTTCCTCACCCCGTTGGTCACATGATGCTGGGGGGGGGGTCCTCTTCCTCCTCCTGGATGCGGGTGGTCCTCTATACATAATGACAAAGTGAGTACAGGATGCTCTGGTGACCGGCATTGTGCAAACATGCTTATTCCGCGTTTGGTGCTTCTTCTGGATTCCTGACTCCCATGACCCACCTGTGAAACTTGGATATTTGACTCGCATGCACCAAAAACGCATTGCGGGTGCATTTTTTATGTTTCTTATACCAATCGATGAGGTGCATTTCTGATGCGTGTTTGAAACGGCACCAAAGATGTAGCTTGCAGGACTTTTCAGAACGCACCGCAGCGCACTGACATGAAGGTTCCCATGGGATTTAAAGGGAAATCGTTTTATTGCGCCTTTAGTGCGTTTTACAGCTGAGTTTTAGCGCAACAAAAGTACATCAGTGTGAATGAGGCCTAAAACCTTCATCGCTCATCCAAATACCACTGATCCCCCCCCCCTCAAATCCCCCTCCTCCTTCAGCCTCATGTCTAATAACAAATGACAGGTGCTCTTTTGTCGTTATCAGGCGGGCGATAGCCGAGCGAGGTCCGCTCCCGACGCCCCCTATTTACGCTCCATAATAATCCCAATTTGCAGTAGAGAAACAAAATCTCCCAACAAAAGTGCAGGGGAAAAAAAAAAAAAAAAACCCGTCGAGGAGACGTTATGAAGATGAAAGATGTGATATTTTGGAAAGGTCTGAAAATTGTGCCAGCAAAGCTATTTCATCCGTTCTGTGGGGAAGACTGATTGACGGAGCCGCGATGTTATCCTCAAAGTCAAAATAGCATTTTAAACAGTTTGAAGAGTAAAATCTGCATCTGCCGGGAAAAAAAAAAAAAGGCAAAACGCGAAGTTTCCTGTGCGGGGAAGGTTGTACGGTCGTCACCGACCCTCTGTACATATCGGCAGCTTATTATCCCCGAGCAACAATCCATCTACCCCCCTCCCGTTCCTCATCTTGACCTCTCCTTTTGTATGACAATCCCCGATTTTTAGACTTATGTATGGTAATGTATTAATCCCTCATGGTTGGGGGGGTCATAGTAGCCTAGATGATCAGATTTAGCGGCATCAGGTAAAATGACCACTGTGCCCATCAAACGCAACCACTGTGCCCATCAATTGCTATCACTGTGCCATCAAACACAGCCACTGTGCCCATCAAACGCAGCCACTGTGCCCATCAATTGCCATCACTGTGCCATCAAACACAGCCACTGTGCCCATCAAACGCAGCCACTGTGCCCATCAAACGCAACCACTGTGCCCATCAATTGCCATCAATGTGCCCATCAAACGCAGCCACTGTGCCCATCAAACGCAACTACTGTGCCCATCAATTGCCATCACTGTGCCATCAAACACAGCCACTGTGCCCATCAAACACAGCCACTGTGCCCATCAAACACAGCCACTGTGCCCATCAAATGCAGCCACTGTGCCCATCAAACGCAACCACTGTGCCCATCAATTGCCATCACTGTGCCCATCAAACGCAGCCACTGTGCCCATCAAACGCAGCCACTGTGCCCATCAAACGCAACCACTGTGCCCATCAAACGCAGCCACTGTGCCCATCAAACGCAGCCACTGTGCCCATCAAACGCAGCCACTGTGCCCATCAAACGCAGCCACTGTGCCCATCAAACGCAGCCACTGTGCCCATCAAACGCAACCACTGTGCCCATCAATTGCCATCACTGTGCCATTAAACACAACCACTGTGCCCATCAAACACAGCCACTGTGCCCATCAAACGCAGCCACTGTGCCCATCAAACGCAACCACTGTGCCCATCAATTGCCATCACTGTGCCCATCAAACGCAGCCACTGCACCATCAAGCACAACCACTGTGCCCATCAATTGCCATCACTGTGCCCATCAAACACAGCCACTGTGCCCATCAAACACAGCCACTGTGCCCATCAAACGCAGCCACTGTGCCCATCAATTGCCGCCACTGTGCCCATCAAACGCTCCCACTGTGCCATATCAAATGCTGCCAGTGTGCCCCCGCCCGCCGTCTGCACTTACCTTGTCTCGGTGGGACAGGTCCTTGATGTCTTCTCCCGTCCTCTCTTCCTGTGCTCTGCTGTGATTGGACGCCTGATAGGCGTCCAATCACAGCGCCTGTCGTTATAGCCAATCTTGGTAACGGGTAACAGATCTGAGCACCTGATTGTCAGAGAGGTGGTTTAGTGTTAGGAAAGCGAATATTCATTCGCTTTTCTAACACAGCTGAGTGACATGCAGGTCACCTTTTTTGATGCCTATTAGAGCCTATGGCTTTAATCAGGTGCTTCAAACCCCCCCCCCCCCCCCCGCCGCTGTAATTCAGGCGGCCGGCGCCCGAATAGGGGGTGGCAGCGGCGGCCATAGATACCCTGTCTCCAGACCTTAATCCTATAGAAAATTTATGGAGGGAGCTAAAAACTTTGAGTTGCCAAGAGACAGCCAAGAAACCTTAAAGATTTAGAGAAGATCTGTAAAGAAGAGTGGACCAAAATCCCTCCTGAGATGTGTGCAAACCTGGTCACCAATTACAAGAAACGTCTGACCTCTGTGATCACCAACAAGCAGTGGCGCTGCATCCATAAGGGCGCACGGGTGCTGCCCCCTCTCTCCTGCCACCCCCTCTAGCACCAATAGATACCCTGTTTCCCCGAAAATAAGACCTAGCATGATTGTCGGTGATGGTTGCAATATAAGCCCTACCCCCCCAAATAAGCCCTACCCTGTTTCCCCGAAAATAAGCCCTACCCTGAAAATAAGACCTACTAGGAATTTAACTAGGGCTTATTTGGAGGGTAGGGCTTATATTGCAGCCATCACCGACAATCACGCTAGGTCTTATTTTCGGGGAAACAGGGTATCTATTGGTGCTAGAGGGGGTGGTAGGAGAGAGGAGGCGGCGCCCGTGCGCCCTTATGGACGCAGCGCCACTGCTTGTTGGCGATCACAGAGGTCAGACGTTTCTTGTAGTTGGTGACCAGGTTTGCACACATCTCAGGAGGGATTTTGGTCCACTCTTCTTTACAGATCTTCTCTAAATCCTTAAGGTTTCTTGGCTGTCTCTTGGCAACTTGAAGTTTTTAGCTCCCTCCCATAAATTTTCTATAGGATTAAGAATGTGCTTCTTCTTGAGCCACTCCTTTGGTGGTATATTTTGGGTCATTGTCATGCTGGAAGACCCATCCACGGGGTCTATTGTTGATGTGGGGGGTCTATTGCTGTTGACTGCAGGGGATCTATTTTATTGATTTTTTTCCTGCTGGCTGCTGGGGGATCAAATTCCCATACAAATGACTTGGTTCTGTATTCCTTAAAAGGGAGTGGTCCTGGGAGGTGGGTAGGGGGCAGAACCAAGGGACAGTACTCGCAGGTAGGTAGGTAGGAGGCGGAGTCGAGGGGTGATTCAGAAGGCGGAGTACCTGCACCTATTCCCCCAAAGGGGGAAAAAAAGCCCTGTAAATAACTCAATAACTAATAAAAACAAAAGGAGTATCTTTTTATTGTTTTTAATTGATTTTAGCCCTGCTGAAGGGGTCGGGCCCTTCTGACTCCTGAAACGCGTTGGATATGCATTTGCAATAGAAAAATGAAACTTGCATTCTGTCTCCCACTTTGGGTTTGGCGCTCCATTCTTCTTGCTTTGTGGCAAGATATCAGCCACACAGGGGGTGCATTGTTTTTAGCGGGTTTGCATTGTGAAAAGGAGCAGAAAAGCGCAAAGCGCAACTGTTGTGTCACGCTGCAATGCGGGAAGCGTGTAATGAGGATATACAGATACACATATATATCTATACGGCCCATTTACACCGCATGCAGCTGCATTGGCTCAATGCAACCTCATTGCAATAACATATTAAAATTCATTGCTCCCAATGGACTTAACGTATTTTCAAATGCATTTAAGTGAAGTGCGCTGCGCCACAACGCGTCACGCGTGTCAATTCAAGTGCGTGCATTTAACGCATCTCCGCCTGAGCCTATTGCAACAGAAGTGGTGGGAATCCGGTCTTATCCAAACTTTTTTTTTTTCAGCCATTGTAGATTGGTTACAATTCTGTGACCGTCGTATATGTAAAATAATCTCGAAAATCGGATGGCGCCCCCTTTAAGCGCTAATGGCGTCCCATCCCGTTCCGGGAGCGTTTAGATTGGGGTTACCTCAATTTGTTAGAACCCAATTCCCTGATTAGTTATGTATTCCTATGAAATCTGTCGCTCTCCTCTCTCCAGATGCTGCGCCCCCTCCGCTCGCAGCTCCAAGCTGGCAGCCATGGAGCGCCGGTGATATACGGCGTACTTATGGGTATAAATCCGCAACGGAATGGTCTTGTTTTCGCATCCAGCTTGGCTACAGGAAATTTAGTCCAATTTCTCCCTATTGCCGCAGAAACGCTGTTTTGATGTGAAAATTTACAGCGCCGGCTTTAAACTAGTTACAGCTGGAGAGAGCGAATCGCCATTAAGCTTCCTCTGGATTTAACCCTGCGAGGTGCCAGAGGCTTTGAAGACGCACAGGGACCAGGCCTAGAGGGGGGGGCTGTGTCCCAGGGAAGCAAAGTTTTTTTGGTGCTTTGCAAAAGTCCCCCCCCCCTTTTTTTTTTAACTTTTTTTTTTTTTAACTTTTTTTTTTTATTGTTTTACACCCTGGAGTCAAAATGGATTTTTAGAGCTTTGTATATGTGATGTGCACAACATGCCTATAACTTTGAAGGCACAAAAGGAAGAAGGGTGTCTGAGTGTGCATCAACAGAACCCCCACCCCCTGCTCATGTGTGGTTAGGCAATATTTATAATACTCCTATTAGTGCATTCAAAGATATTCATTTGTATATAGATTTTTTTTTTATATTTGTATTTTTTTATATTATTTATATATATATATATATATATATATATATATATGTGTTTATTTAATTATATTTTATAAATTTTTTTTGTCATGGTTAGGAAGTGCCTCCCAACCTCCTATAGTGACGGCACTCGAAATATTTTTAATTTTTTTTTTAACGGTTTTTATATTTATAATTTTTTTTTAGATTATTTTTATTTTTGTCATGGTTAGGCAATACCTTCCACCTCTTATGGTGACTCATTTATGATGGCACCACAGTGTGTTTTATATATATTTATTTTATTTTTTTTTACACTTCTTAAACAGTGTGTTTATATATATATATATATATATATATATATATATATATATATATATATATATATATATATATATATATAATATTAATTTTTTTTTTTTTTTTTTACACTTATTTTTATTTTTGTTATGCCTAGGCAATACCTCCCACCTGCTATGGTGACTCATTTATGATGGCACTCAAAAGTAACTCTGCCACGGTGTGTTAGATTGTTTTATTATTTTTTTTAATTATGTTTAATATTTTTGCTATTCTTTATTTTTTTTTTTACTTTTTTTTTGTCATTGTTTTTATATTTTCTTTTATATATATATATATTTTTAATATTTATTTATTTTTTTTACACTTATTAAACAGTGTGTTTTTAATAAAAAAAAAAAAAAATATATATATATATATTATTATTATTATTATTATTATACAGTATTTATATAGCGCCAACAGTTTACGTAGCGCTTTACAACTTGAGGGTAGACAGTACAAATACAATACAATTTGATACATTAGGAATCAGAGGGCCCTGCTCCTTAGAGCTTACAATCTAAGAGGGGAGGTCAAGAGATACAAGAGGTAATAACTGTGGGTGAT
Source organism: Lithobates septentrionalis (assembly GCA_037952835.1). Taxonomy (NCBI): domain Eukaryota; kingdom Metazoa; phylum Chordata; class Amphibia; order Anura; family Ranidae; genus Lithobates; species Lithobates septentrionalis. The sequence continues at coordinate 143,457 of JBBDGP010003610.1, forward strand.
GTGCTGATTGAGAAGATAAATGTACAGTTGTTAGGTGGGGGCCAGATAGGCTTCTCTGAAGAGATGAGTTTTCAGGGATCGTCTGAAAGTGGATAAAGTAGGAGAAAAACGGACAGATTGGGGTAGAGCATTCCAGAGGATGGGGGAGGCTCTGGAGAAGTCCTGAAGGCGAGCATGGGATGAGGTGACAAGGGAGTTTGAGAGCAGGAGGTCTTGGGAGGAGCGAAGAGAACGATTAGGTTGGTATTTTGTGACTAGGTTAGAGATGTAGCTAGGGGCCAAGTTGTGGATGGCTTTGTAAGTTATAGTTAGTATCTTGAATTTAATTCGGTGACTGAGTGGCAGCCAATGGAGGGATTGGCAGAGGGGTGTAGCAGACGCTGAGCGGTTTGTGTGGTGGATGAGCCTGGCCGCAGCGTTCATGATGGACTGAAGTGGGGATAGCCTATTTAGAGGTAAACCAATGAGGAGGGAGTTGCAGTAGTCAAGGCGGGAGATGACCAGGGAGTGGATTAGAAGCTTTGTGGTGTCAATGGTTAGGAAGGGGCGTATCTTGGAGATGTTGCGAAGACAGAGGCGGCAAGCTTTGGATAGTGATAGAATGTGGGGTCGAAAGGTTAGTTCAGAGTCCAGGATTACACCTAGGACCTTGGCGTGGGGAGATGGGTTGATAGTTGAGCCGTTGATCTTGACAGGGAGATCAGGGGAAGTGGCACCTGAGGGAGGAAATATCATGAGCTCGGTTTTGGATAGGTTGAGTTTGAGAAAGTGATGTGACATCCAGGCTGATATGTCTGCTAATAAGTTGGTAATGCGTGAGGAGACAGATGGAGAGAGCTGGGGGGTGGAGAGATAGATTTGGGTGTCATCAGCGTAGAGATGATATTTAAAGCCGTGGGAGGCAATCAACTGACCCAAGGAGGTGGTGTAGATTGAAAAAAGGAGAGGTCCGAGAACAGAACCTTGGGGGACCCCAACGGAAAAAGGAAGAGGAGAGGAGGAAGTAGAGTTGTAAGTGACACTGAAGGAGCGGTGGGATAGGTAGGATGAGAACCAGCGAAGAGTGCAGTCACGGAGACCAAAGGAGTGGAGTTTTTTGAGGAGGAGTGGGTGGTCCACTGTGTCAAAGGCAGCAGAGAGATCCAGGAGAAGTAGTACAGAATAGTGTCCATTGGCTTTAGCCATTAGTAGGTCATTTGAGAGTTTAAGGAGAGCAGTTTCCGTGGAGTGTTGAGGGCGAAAACCGGACTGAAGGGGATCAAGAAGTTTATTCATGGTCAGATGGTCACTTAATCGGTTGTAGACCAGTCTTTCAAGAAGTTTGGAGGAGAAGGAGAGTAAGGAGATGGGACGTAAGTTGTTGAGATTGGTGGGATCCAGTGAGGGCTTTTTTAGTATGGGGGTGACTAGCGCATGTTTTAGAGAGTTTGGGAAGATGCCACAAGAGAGGGAGAGGTTGAAAATGTGAGTTAGAGAGCGTAGAATCGAGTCAGAGGGTGAGCGTAGCATTTGCGAGGGAACAGGATCCAGGGGGCAAGTGGTTAGATGAGTGCTAGATAAAAGTTTAGCAACCTCAGTAGTAGTAGCAGGGTTGAATGAGGGAAGTAATGACTGTATCTGTGGACATGGGGTGTTGCATGGGGGAGGTTTTTGCGCATTGGCGATCTCCTCATGAATTGTATCAATCTTAGTTTTGAAGTGATTGGCAATCTCCTGGGCGGTGATTGAGTTGGTGGGTGGAGGCAGTGGGGGACAGAGTAGAGTATTGAAGGTAGAGAAGAGTTGACGTGGACTGGATGAGAAGGTGTTGATGAGTGTGATAAAGTAGGTCTGTTTGGCAGTGTGAAGGCAGGAGTAGTATTTTAGGAGGGCAGATTTATATTGTGTGAAGTCTTCCTGGGTCTTAGTCTTATGCCACAGGCGCTCAAGAGCGCGGCTACGTTTTCTGAGACTTCTGGTGTCATCTGTTTGCCAGGGTTGTAGCAGTCGGGGCCTAATTCTGCGTGTAGTGAGGGGGGCCAGCTTGTCTAGGGAGGAGGACAGTGAGCTGTTGTAAATGAAAGTAGCTAGGTTGGGGCAGGACAGGGGGGAGATTTTGTCATAGAGGTGATCAGTAGCAGAGTAGAGAAGAGAAGGGTTGAGGTGGTGAAGGTTTCTGCGTGTAACTGTTGGGCGGTTGGAGGGAGAAGAGGTGGAAGACAAGGAGAGAGCAAAACTAATAAGGTGGTGATCAGAGAGTGGGAATGGATTGTTAGAAAGGTTGCACGGAGTGCACAGATAGGAGAAGGCAAGGTCAAGGGTGTTGCCGTTGGAGTGGGTAGGAGCCTGTATCCATTGCTTCAGGTCAAGCGATGAGGTTAGACTGAGAAGTTTAGAAGTAATAGTAGTGTTAGTGTTGACAGGGATGTTGAAGTCCCCAAGAATAATTGTGGGGATTTCAGAAGAGAGAAAGTAGGGTAGCCAGGCAGAGAAGTCATCAAGAAAGGCTGATACCGGTCCAGGGGGCCGGTAGATGACAGCAATTCTTAGAGAAATGGGAGAGAAAAGACGAATGCAATGTGCCTCAAAAGAGGAGAGTGTCAGAGAGGGAGGTGGGTGAAGAACCTGATAGGTGCTGCATGGGGCTAGAAGGATTCCCACTCCACCTCCCTTCCGTCCACTTGGTCTGGGGGAGTGAGTCCAGAGAAGGCCCCCATGGGAGATGGAAGCAGGAGAAGTAGTATCCGATTCATGAAGCCAGGTTTCAGTAATGGCAAGAAGGTTAAAGGAATTTGTGATGAAGAGGTCGTGGAGGGCGGCGAGTTTGTTGCAGACAGAACGTGCATTCCACAGGGCACAGGAAAAGGGGGGGCTGGTTTTGGAAAGAGGAATATGGACCAAGTTCTGTGGGTTGCGGCTCCTGCCAGAGGGTGTAGGGGGGTGGGAGCGTTGGGCAAAGACAGATGATGGTGGCCCAGGGTTTGGGGATATGTCACCAGAGATTAGGAGAAGCAGGAGGGTGAGGGAGGTAATGTGGGACTGTGATTTATGTGAAGGGGCATGTCTCAGAGTACTGGAGGTTTTATCAGTGTATGGATGTAGAATGAGCGAGAGTTGGTAAGAGCAGTAGTAGGGGGAAGGCAGAAGGCAGGGTGATATGTATAAGCAGGCGGGTGGAGAGGGGGGGTGAAGGTAAGAGAGTTTGAGGAGAGAGGACAGGAGTGTCAGGAGCAGTGGTAGAGATTGCATGTTACAGAGTGGAAGTAGAGCTTATTAGAGAGATGGGTCACCTGCAGTCTGTTAGCTGCTTTCCAGTGCAGATTGCTGTATTTGTTTGCTTCGTGCAATCGCTGAAGTGCAGAGAATGAAGTGCATATCACTTGTAGAAAGAATCACTTAGAGATAGAAGCCATTGCAATGTGCTACCCCAGCAATGTGCTAGCCCCTTAAGGATGCTCAAATATATACTGTTATAAGGGTGGGGTTGAAGTTCGTTAATTAATCATGAGTGGCTATAAGAGTGCCTAGCAATCAAAGTGAACTTTTTGCTTCAAAAGTCAGAATAGCAAGAGGCCAAGACAAGATCAACACATAAAACTTAGGTAAGACAGTCCAGAAAAACAAATAAGGTCATGGTTGTTCGCACAGGGCAACAGATAGAGAAGGCCACATACCAGAGAGACACACACACACAGACAGCAAGCAGATCCCAATTGCAGTTAACGGTGGAAGATGTGGATGAGCTGACACATACCTGTAAGGAGACAGAAGTAATGATCAGGTGAGGCAGAACCCAGTGCAGAGAATGAAGTGCATATCACTTGTAGAAAGAATCACTTAGAGATAGAAGCCATTGCAATGTGCTACCCCAGCAATGTGCTAGCCCCTTAAGGATGCTCAAATATATACTGTTATAAGGGTGGGGTTGAAGTTCGTTAATTAATCATGAGTGGCTATAAGAGTGCCTAGCAATCAAAGTGAACTTTTTGCTTCAAAAGTCAGAATAGCAAGAGGCCAAGACAAGATCAACACATAAAACTTAGGTAAGACAGTCCAGAAAAACAAATAAGGTCATGGTTGTTCGCACAGGGCAACAGATAGAGAAGGCCACATACCAGAGAGACACACACACACAGACAGCAAGCAGATCCCAATTGCAGTTAACGGTGGAAGATGTGGATGAGCTGACACATACCTGTAAGGAGACAGAAGTAATGATCAGGTGAGGCAGAACCCAGTGCAGAGAATGAAGTGCATATCACTTGTAGAAAGAATCACTTAGAGATAGAAGCCATTGCAATGTGCTACCCCAGCAATGTGCTAGCCCCTTAAGGATGCTCAAATATATACTGTTATAAGGGTGGGGTTGAAGTTCGTTAATTAATCATGAGTGGCTATAAGAGTGCCTAGCAATCAAAGTGAACTTTTTGCTTCAAAAGTCAGAATAGCAAGAGGCCAAGACAAGATCAACACATAAAACTTAGGTAAGACAGTCCAGAAAAACAAATAAGGTCATGGTTGTTCGCACAGGGCAACAGATAGAGAAGGCCACATACCAGAGAGACACACACACACAGACAGCAAGCAGATCCCAATTGCAGTTAACGGTGGAAGATGTGGATGAGCTGACACATACCAGAGAGACACACACACACAGACAGCAAGCAGATCCCAATTGCAGTTAACGGTGGAAGATGTGGATGAGCTGACACATACCAGAGAGACACACACACACAGACAGCAAGCAGATCCCAATTGCAGTTAACGGTGGAAGATGTGGATGAGCTGACACATACCTGTAAGGAGACAGAAGTAATGATCAGGTGAGGCAGAACCCAGTGCAGAGAATGAAGTGCATATCACTTGTAGAAAGAATCACTTAGAGATAGAAGCCATTGCAATGTGCTACCCCAGCAATGTGCTAGCCCCTTAAGGATGCTCAAATATATACTGTTATAAGGGTGGGGTTGAAGTTCGTTAATTAATCATGAGTGGCTATAAGAGTGCCTAGCAATCAAAGTGAACTTTTTGCTTCAAAAGTCAGAATAGCAAGAGGCCAAGACAAGATCAACACATAAAACTTAGGTAAGACAGTCCAGAAAAACAAATAAGGTCATGGTTGTTCGCACAGGGCAACAGATAGAGAAGGCCACATACCAGAGAGACACACACACACAGACAGCAAGCAGATCCCAATTGCAGTTAACGGTGGAAGATGTGGATGAGCTGACACATACCTGTAAGGAGACAGAAGTAATGATCAGGTGAGGCAGAACCCAGTGCAGAGAATGAAGTGCATATCACTTGTAGAAAGAATCACTTAGAGATAGAAGCCATTGCAATGTGCTACCCCAGCAATGTGCTAGCCCCTTAAGGATGCTCAAATATATACTGTTATAAGGGTGGGGTTGAAGTTCGTTAATTAATCATGAGTGGCTATAAGAGTGCCTAGCAATCAAAGTGAACTTTTTGCTTCAAAAGTCAGAATAGCAAGAGGCCAAGACAAGATCAACACATAAAACTTAGGTAAGACAGTCCAGAAAAACAAATAAGGTCATGGTTGTTCGCACAGGGCAACAGATAGAGAAGGCCACATACCAGAGAGACACACACACACAGACAGCAAGCAGATCCCAATTGCAGTTAACGGTGGAAGATGTGGATGAGCTGACACATACCTGTAAGGAGACAGAAGTAATGATCAGGTGAGGCAGAACCCAGTGCAGAGAATGAAGTGCATATCACTTGTAGAAAGAATCACTTAGAGATAGAAGCCATTGCAATGTGCTACCCCAGCAATGTGCTAGCCCCTTAAGGATGCTCAAATATATACTGTTATAAGGGTGGGGTTGAAGTTCGTTAATTAATCATGAGTGGCTATAAGAGTGCCTAGCAATCAAAGTGAACTTTTTGCTTCAAAAGTCAGAATAGCAAGAGGCCAAGACAAGATCAACACATAAAACTTAGGTAAGACAGTCCAGAAAAACAAATAAGGTCATGGTTGTTCGCACAGGGCAACAGATAGAGAAGGCCACATACCAGAGAGACACACACACACAGACAGCAAGCAGATCCCAATTGCAGTTAACGGTGGAAGATGTGGATGAGCTGACACATACCAGAGAGACACACACACACAGACAGCAAGCAGATCCCAATTGCAGTTAACGGTGGAAGATGTGGATGAGCTGACACATACCAGAGAGACACACACACACAGACAGCAAGCAGATCCCAATTGCAGTTAACGGTGGAAGATGTGGATGAGCTGACACATACCTGTAAGGAGACAGAAGTAATGATCAGGTGAGGCAGAACCCAGTGCAGAGAATGAAGTGCATATCACTTGTAGAAAGAATCACTTAGAGATAGAAGCCATTGCAATGTGCTACCCCAGCAATGTGCTAGCCCCTTAAGGATGCTCAAATATATACTGTTATAAGGGTGGGGTTGAAGTTCGTTAATTAATCATGAGTGGCTATAAGAGTGCCTAGCAATCAAAGTGAACTTTTTGCTTCAAAAGTCAGAATAGCAAGAGGCCAAGACAAGATCAACACATAAAACTTAGGTAAGACAGTCCAGAAAAACAAATAAGGTCATGGTTGTTCGCACAGGGCAACAGATAGAGAAGGCCACATACCAGAGAGACACACACACACAGACAGCAAGCAGATCCCAATTGCAGTTAACGGTGGAAGATGTGGATGAGCTGACACATACCTGTAAGGAGACAGAAGTAATGATCAGGTGAGGCAGAACCCAGTGCAGAGAATGAAGTGCATATCACTTGTAGAAAGAATCACTTAGAGATAGAAGCCATTGCAATGTGCTACCCCAGCAATGTGCTAGCCCCTTAAGGATGCTCAAATATATACTGTTATAAGGGTGGGGTTGAAGTTCGTTAATTAATCATGAGTGGCTATAAGAGTGCCTAGCAATCAAAGTGAACTTTTTGCTTCAAAAGTCAGAATAGCAAGAGGCCAAGACAAGATCAACACATAAAACTTAGGTAAGACAGTCCAGAAAAACAAATAAGGTCATGGTTGTTCGCACAGGGCAACAGATAGAGAAGGCCACATACCAGAGAGACACACACACACAGACAGCAAGCAGATCCCAATTGCAGTTAACGGTGGAAGATGTGGATGAGCTGACACATACCTGTAAGGAGACAGAAGTAATGATCAGGTGAGGCAGAACCCAGTGCAGAGAATGAAGTGCATATCACTTGTAGAAAGAATCACTTAGAGATAGAAGCCATTGCAATGTGCTACCCCAGCAATGTGCTAGCCCCTTAAGGATGCTCAAATATATACTGTTATAAGGGTGGGGTTGAAGTTCGTTAATTAATCATGAGTGGCTATAAGAGTGCCTAGCAATCAAAGTGAACTTTTTGCTTCAAAAGTCAGAATAGCAAGAGGCCAAGACAAGATCAACACATAAAACTTAGGTAAGACAGTCCAGAAAAACAAATAAGGTCATGGTTGTTCGCACAGGGCAACAGATAGAGAAGGCCACATACCAGAGAGACACACACACACAGACAGCAAGCAGATCCCAATTGCAGTTAACGGTGGAAGATGTGGATGAGCTGACACATACCTGTAAGGAGACAGAAGTAATGATCAGGTGAGGCAGAACCCAGTGCAGAGAATGAAGTGCATATCACTTGTAGAAAGAATCACTTAGAGATAGAAGCCATTGCAATGTGCTACCCCAGCAATGTGCTAGCCCCTTAAGGATGCTCAAATATATACTGTTATAAGGGTGGGGTTGAAGTTCGTTAATTAATCATGAGTGGCTATAAGAGTGCCTAGCAATCAAAGTGAACTTTTTGCTTCAAAAGTCAGAATAGCAAGAGGCCAAGACAAGATCAACACATAAAACTTAGGTAAGACAGTCCAGAAAAACAAATAAGGTCATGGTTGTTCGCACAGGGCAACAGATAGAGAAGGCCACATACCAGAGAGACACACACACACAGACAGCAAGCAGATCCCAATTGCAGTTAACGGTGGAAGATGTGGATGAGCTGACACATACCTGTAAGGAGACAGAAGTAATGATCAGGTGAGGCAGAACCCAGTGCAGAGAATGAAGTGCATATCACTTGTAGAAAGAATCACTTAGAGATAGAAGCCATTGCAATGTGCTACCCCAGCAATGTGCTAGCCCCTTAAGGATGCTCAAATATATACTGTTATAAGGGTGGGGTTGAAGTTCGTTAATTAATCATGAGTGGCTATAAGAGTGCCTAGCAATCAAAGTGAACTTTTTGCTTCAAAAGTCAGAATAGCAAGAGGCCAAGACAAGATCAACACATAAAACTTAGGTAAGACAGTCCAGAAAAACAAATAAGGTCATGGTTGTTCGCACAGGGCAACAGATAGAGAAGGCCACATACCAGAGAGACACACACACACAGACAGCAAGCAGATCCCAATTGCAGTTAACGGTGGAAGATGTGGATGAGCTGACACATACCAGAGAGACACACACACACAGACAGCAAGCAGATCCCAATTGCAGTTAACGGTGGAAGATGTGGATGAGCTGACACATACCAGAGAGACACACACACACAGACAGCAAGCAGATCCCAATTGCAGTTAACGGTGGAAGATGTGGATGAGCTGACACATACCTGTAAGGAGACAGAAGTAATGATCAGGTGAGGCAGAACCCAGTGCAGAGAATGAAGTGCATATCACTTGTAGAAAGAATCACTTAGAGATAGAAGCCATTGCAATGTGCTACCCCAGCAATGTGCTAGCCCCTTAAGGATGCTCAAATATATACTGTTATAAGGGTGGGGTTGAAGTTCGTTAATTAATCATGAGTGGCTATAAGAGTGCCTAGCAATCAAAGTGAACTTTTTGCTTCAAAAGTCAGAATAGCAAGAGGCCAAGACAAGATCAACACATAAAACTTAGGTAAGACAGTCCAGAAAAACAAATAAGGTCATGGTTGTTCGCACAGGGCAACAGATAGAGAAGGCCACATACCAGAGAGACACACACACACAGACAGCAAGCAGATCCCAATTGCAGTTAACGGTGGAAGATGTGGATGAGCTGACACATACCAGAGAGACACACACACACAGACAGCAAGCAGATCCCAATTGCAGTTAACGGTGGAAGATGTGGATGAGCTGACACATACCAGAGAGACACACACACACAGACAGCAAGCAGATCCCAATTGCAGTTAACGGTGGAAGATGTGGATGAGCTGACACATACCTGTAAGGAGACAGAAGTAATGATCAGGTGAGGCAGAACCCAGTGCAGAGAATGAAGTGCATATCACTTGTAGAAAGAATCACTTAGAGATAGAAGCCATTGCAATGTGCTACCCCAGCAATGTGCTAGCCCCTTAAGGATGCTCAAATATATACTGTTATAAGGGTGGGGTTGAAGTTCGTTAATTAATCATGAGTGGCTATAAGAGTGCCTAGCAATCAAAGTGAACTTTTTGCTTCAAAAGTCAGAATAGCAAGAGGCCAAGACAAGATCAACACATAAAACTTAGGTAAGACAGTCCAGAAAAACAAATAAGGTCATGGTTGTTCGCACAGGGCAACAGATAGAGAAGGCCACATACCAGAGAGACACACACACACAGACAGCAAGCAGATCCCAATTGCAGTTAACGGTGGAAGATGTGGATGAGCTGACACATACCTGTAAGGAGACAGAAGTAATGATCAGGTGAGGCAGAACCCAGTGCAGAGAATGAAGTGCATATCACTTGTAGAAAGAATCACTTAGAGATAGAAGCCATTGCAATGTGCTACCCCAGCAATGTGCTAGCCCCTTAAGGATGCTCAAATATATACTGTTATAAGGGTGGGGTTGAAGTTCGTTAATTAATCATGAGTGGCTATAAGAGTGCCTAGCAATCAAAGTGAACTTTTTGCTTCAAAAGTCAGAATAGCAAGAGGCCAAGACAAGATCAACACATAAAACTTAGGTAAGACAGTCCAGAAAAACAAATAAGGTCATGGTTGTTCGCACAGGGCAACAGATAGAGAAGGCCACATACCAGAGAGACACACACACACAGACAGCAAGCAGATCCCAATTGCAGTTAACGGTGGAAGATGTGGATGAGCTGACACATACCTGTAAGGAGACAGAAGTAATGATCAGGTGAGGCAGAACCCAGTGCAGAGAATGAAGTGCATATCACTTGTAGAAAGAATCACTTAGAGATAGAAGCCATTGCAATGTGCTACCCCAGCAATGTGCTAGCCCCTTAAGGATGCTCAAATATATACTGTTATAAGGGTGGGGTTGAAGTTCGTTAATTAATCATGAGTGGCTATAAGAGTGCCTAGCAATCAAAGTGAACTTTTTGCTTCAAAAGTCAGAATAGCAAGAGGCCAAGACAAGATCAACACATAAAACTTAGGTAAGACAGTCCAGAAAAACAAATAAGGTCATGGTTGTTCGCACAGGGCAACAGATAGAGAAGGCCACATACCAGAGAGACACACACACACAGACAGCAAGCAGATCCCAATTGCAGTTAACGGTGGAAGATGTGGATGAGCTGACACATACCAGAGAGACACACACACACAGACAGCAAGCAGATCCCAATTGCAGTTAACGGTGGAAGATGTGGATGAGCTGACACATACCAGAGAGACACACACACACAGACAGCAAGCAGATCCCAATTGCAGTTAACGGTGGAAGATGTGGATGAGCTGACACATACCTGTAAGGAGACAGAAGTAATGATCAGGTGAGGCAGAACCCAGTGCAGAGAATGAAGTGCATATCACTTGTAGAAAGAATCACTTAGAGATAGAAGCCATTGCAATGTGCTACCCCAGCAATGTGCTAGCCCCTTAAGGATGCTCAAATATATACTGTTATAAGGGTGGGGTTGAAGTTCGTTAATTAATCATGAGTGGCTATAAGAGTGCCTAGCAATCAAAGTGAACTTTTTGCTTCAAAAGTCAGAATAGCAAGAGGCCAAGACAAGATCAACACATAAAACTTAGGTAAGACAGTCCAGAAAAACAAATAAGGTCATGGTTGTTCGCACAGGGCAACAGATAGAGAAGGCCACATACCAGAGAGACACACACACACAGACAGCAAGCAGATCCCAATTGCAGTTAACGGTGGAAGATGTGGATGAGCTGACACATACCAGAGAGACACACACACACAGACAGCAAGCAGATCCCAATTGCAGTTAACGGTGGAAGATGTGGATGAGCTGACACATACCTGTAAGGAGACAGAAGTAATGATCAGGTGAGGCAGAACCCAGTGCAGAGAATGAAGTGCATATCACTTGTAGAAAGAATCACTTAGAGATAGAAGCCATTGCAATGTGCTACCCCAGCAATGTGCTAGCCCCTTAAGGATGCTCAAATATATACTGTTATAAGGGTGGGGTTGAAGTTCGTTAATTAATCATGAGTGGCTATAAGAGTGCCTAGCAATCAAAGTGAACTTTTTGCTTCAAAAGTCAGAATAGCAAGAGGCCAAGACAAGATCAACACATAAAACTTAGGTAAGACAGTCCAGAAAAACAAATAAGGTCATGGTTGTTCGCACAGGGCAACAGATAGAGAAGGCCACATACCAGAGAGACACACACACACAGACAGCAAGCAGATCCCAATTGCAGTTAACGGTGGAAGATGTGGATGAGCTGACACATACCTGTAAGGAGACAGAAGTAATGATCAGGTGAGGCAGAACCCAGTGCAGAGAATGAAGTGCATATCACTTGTAGAAAGAATCACTTAGAGATAGAAGCCATTGCAATGTGCTACCCCAGCAATGTGCTAGCCCCTTAAGGATGCTCAAATATATACTGTTATAAGGGTGGGGTTGAAGTTCGTTAATTAATCATGAGTGGCTATAAGAGTGCCTAGCAATCAAAGTGAACTTTTTGCTTCAAAAGTCAGAATAGCAAGAGGCCAAGACAAGATCAACACATAAAACTTAGGTAAGACAGTCCAGAAAAACAAATAAGGTCATGGTTGTTCGCACAGGGCAACAGATAGAGAAGGCCACATACCAGAGAGACACACACACACAGACAGCAAGCAGATCCCAATTGCAGTTAACGGTGGAAGATGTGGATGAGCTGACACATACCAGAGAGACACACACACACAGACAGCAAGCAGATCCCAATTGCAGTTAACGGTGGAAGATGTGGATGAGCTGACACATACCTGTAAGGAGACAGAAGTAATGATCAGGTGAGGCAGAACCCAGTGCAGAGAATGAAGTGCATATCACTTGTAGAAAGAATCACTTAGAGATAGAAGCCATTGCAATGTGCTACCCCAGCAATGTGCTAGCCCCTTAAGGATGCTCAAATATATACTGTTATAAGGGTGGGGTTGAAGTTCGTTAATTAATCATGAGTGGCTATAAGAGTGCCTAGCAATCAAAGTGAACTTTTTGCTTCAAAAGTCAGAATAGCAAGAGGCCAAGACAAGATCAACACATAAAACTTAGGTAAGACAGTCCAGAAAAACAAATAAGGTCATGGTTGTTCGCACAGGGCAACAGATAGAGAAGGCCACATACCAGAGAGACACACACACACAGACAGCAAGCAGATCCCAATTGCAGTTAACGGTGGAAGATGTGGATGAGCTGACACATACCTGTAAGGAGACAGAAGTAATGATCAGGTGAGGCAGAACCCAGTGCAGAGAATGAAGTGCATATCACTTGTAGAAAGAATCACTTAGAGATAGAAGCCATTGCAATGTGCTACCCCAGCAATGTGCTAGCCCCTTAAGGATGCTCAAATATATACTGTTATAAGGGTGGGGTTGAAGTTCGTTAATTAATCATGAGTGGCTATAAGAGTGCCTAGCAATCAAAGTGAACTTTTTGCTTCAAAAGTCAGAATAGCAAGAGGCCAAGACAAGATCAACACATAAAACTTAGGTAAGACAGTCCAGAAAAACAAATAAGGTCATGGTTGTTCGCACAGGGCAACAGATAGAGAAGGCCACATACCAGAGAGACACACACACACAGACAGCAAGCAGATCCCAATTGCAGTTAACGGTGGAAGATGTGGATGAGCTGACACATACCTGTAAGGAGACAGAAGTAATGATCAGGTGAGGCAGAACCCAGTGCAGAGAATGAAGTGCATATCACTTGTAGAAAGAATCACTTAGAGATAGAAGCCATTGCAATGTGCTACCCCAGCAATGTGCTAGCCCCTTAAGGATGCTCAAATATATACTGTTATAAGGGTGGGGTTGAAGTTCGTTAATTAATCATGAGTGGCTATAAGAGTGCCTAGCAATCAAAGTGAACTTTTTGCTTCAAAAGTCAGAATAGCAAGAGGCCAAGACAAGATCAACACATAAAACTTAGGTAAGACAGTCCAGAAAAACAAATAAGGTCATGGTTGTTCGCACAGGGCAACAGATAGAGAAGGCCACATACCAGAGAGACACACACACACAGACAGCAAGCAGATCCCAATTGCAGTTAACGGTGGAAGATGTGGATGAGCTGACACATACCTGTAAGGAGACAGAAGTAATGATCAGGTGAGGCAGAACCCAGTGCAGAGAATGAAGTGCATATCACTTGTAGAAAGAATCACTTAGAGATAGAAGCCATTGCAATGTGCTACCCCAGCAATGTGCTAGCCCCTTAAGGATGCTCAAATATATACTGTTATAAGGGTGGGGTTGAAGTTCGTTAATTAATCATGAGTGGCTATAAGAGTGCCTAGCAATCAAAGTGAACTTTTTGCTTCAAAAGTCAGAATAGCAAGAGGCCAAGACAAGATCAACACATAAAACTTAGGTAAGACAGTCCAGAAAAACAAATAAGGTCATGGTTGTTCGCACAGGGCAACAGATAGAGAAGGCCACATACCAGAGAGACACACACACACAGACAGCAAGCAGATCCCAATTGCAGTTAACGGTGGAAGATGTGGATGAGCTGACACATACCTGTAAGGAGACAGAAGTAATGATCAGGTGAGGCAGAACCCAGTGCAGAGAATGAAGTGCATATCACTTGTAGAAAGAATCACTTAGAGATAGAAGCCATTGCAATGTGCTACCCCAGCAATGTGCTAGCCCCTTAAGGATGCTCAAATATATACTGTTATAAGGGTGGGGTTGAAGTTCGTTAATTAATCATGAGTGGCTATAAGAGTGCCTAGCAATCAAAGTGAACTTTTTGCTTCAAAAGTCAGAATAGCAAGAGGCCAAGACAAGATCAACACATAAAACTTAGGTAAGACAGTCCAGAAAAACAAATAAGGTCATGGTTGTTCGCACAGGGCAACAGATAGAGAAGGCCACATACCAGAGAGACACACACACACAGACAGCAAGCAGATCCCAATTGCAGTTAACGGTGGAAGATGTGGATGAGCTGACACATACCTGTAAGGAGACAGAAGTAATGATCAGGTGAGGCAGAACCCAGTGCAGAGAATGAAGTGCATATCACTTGTAGAAAGAATCACTTAGAGATAGAAGCCATTGCAATGTGCTACCCCAGCAATGTGCTAGCCCCTTAAGGATGCTCAAATATATACTGTTATAAGGGTGGGGTTGAAGTTCGTTAATTAATCATGAGTGGCTATAAGAGTGCCTAGCAATCAAAGTGAACTTTTTGCTTCAAAAGTCAGAATAGCAAGAGGCCAAGACAAGATCAACACATAAAACTTAGGTAAGACAGTCCAGAAAAACAAATAAGGTCATGGTTGTTCGCACAGGGCAACAGATAGAGAAGGCCACATACCAGAGAGACACACACACACAGACAGCAAGCAGATCCCAATTGCAGTTAACGGTGGAAGATGTGGATGAGCTGACACATACCTGTAAGGAGACAGAAGTAATGATCAGGTGAGGCAGAACCCAGTGCAGAGAATGAAGTGCATATCACTTGTAGAAAGAATCACTTAGAGATAGAAGCCATTGCAATGTGCTACCCCAGCAATGTGCTAGCCCCTTAAGGATGCTCAAATATATACTGTTATAAGGGTGGGGTTGAAGTTCGTTAATTAATCATGAGTGGCTATAAGAGTGCCTAGCAATCAAAGTGAACTTTTTGCTTCAAAAGTCAGAATAGCAAGAGGCCAAGACAAGATCAACACATAAAACTTAGGTAAGACAGTCCAGAAAAACAAATAAGGTCATGGTTGTTCGCACAGGGCAACAGATAGAGAAGGCCACATACCAGAGAGACACACACACACAGACAGCAAGCAGATCCCAATTGCAGTTAACGGTGGAAGATGTGGATGAGCTGACACATACCTGTAAGGAGACAGAAGTAATGATCAGGTGAGGCAGAACCCAGTGCAGAGAATGAAGTGCATATCACTTGTAGAAAGAATCACTTAGAGATAGAAGCCATTGCAATGTGCTACCCCAGCAATGTGCTAGCCCCTTAAGGATGCTCAAATATATACTGTTATAAGGGGTGGGGTGGAAGTTCGTTAATTAATCATGAGTGGCTATAAGAG